>QVOB01021223.1:0-27855 GCA_014839585.1 Pseudomyrmex concolor | reverse complement strand
ATATATATATATATACACACATATATATATATATATATATATATATATATATATATATATGTATATATACATATAAACATGTGTTCAGTAAGTCGGTGTCATCAGTAATGAAAGATAAGTTTTAATTAATTCAAATTATTATTTTACATGAGAATTTTTGGAGATTTGTTTCGTTGTTGATGATATCGGTCGCAAAATGTGTCGATATAAATGACGCTACTGATGTAATGGTTAATGTAATAGCTTTAACAACACATATGTTATACACACCAAAATACTATAATGTGACAAATTCATGAAATCTTGCATTGAATGATATGTACTGTATGATGCAAAAAATATACATAATTATACAAATAATTGTATAATCTGCGAAAGACTAAGAATTGAATAAAAAGTTCCATTTATTTTTCTAACTATATAGAATATATACTTCATGTTTTTTGTACAGATGAGAAATATCTGTACATCAGAAAGTGAGATTTAATCTTATTTTCGTTAAACAACTTTTGTGTAAATATCAAATTATTACAAATATAACTGTTTTAGAAAATATTTCTGCTTTTTTGCTCCCACAAAAGCGTTTGAAATCTTAGTTTAAATGAAAATGTATTATTTGGTCTGCTTGGATAAATGTAAATGTATAAAATGTTTTGAAAGAGTTTATCGACTTTTAATATAGTAAATAACGCGTGTAACAACAGAGGATATGTACTGTATGAGTATCGATTAAACAGGTATCAAAAATATCGACAGTAAGAATTGTCGCGACTACGAGGACGCAAATGCTTCCCACTTGAAGTTGCACGTTGCACCAAATAATGTCTGTCATCTATCATCTGTCATTGTTAAGGGTATCATTAGCACAACTTGTGAAAAGATCATTTACGTTTCCTGTGGTATTATTACAAAAAGTTTCATACAGATGTGAATCGTCTTTCGCGTGTTTGCTAATTAAAATTGTTTGTTTTGCGTTATGGGGAAACTCATTTATTTTATAAAAGTCTCTTTTTACTTCTCTCTAGTGTCAAATTATAACGAAGCTAATTGGAAGAGAAAACGGATAACGGCTCACTTGTTCTTAACGGGAGCGAGTTGCAACGTGATCTCGCTGACAATGAGATGACGAAGTAGAGACATGTAAGATCGTAAAACTTTTAGTCCTCGTAAGAGCAAACGTCAACAATATTCATAGGAAAACAAGTATGAATCAATCGAGCGTTGCGTAATTTCGGTTAGGAAAACCTGTTATCGCCATTTGTTTATCCCCTTCAAATTCGCGTAATTTTCAAGCTTTTCTTCTGGATACTTGTTGAAGTTGTATATTGAATATTATAATTTAAATATTATAATTTAATTATTATCACAACTATAATTATAGAGATATCCGTAGAACAATTATATACAAATATAGAAACGATAAATCATATGTCAGAACTTTTCCACAATATTGTAATTACTTATATCTACCTAATTGTGATTTTTTTCTTAATGAATTTTTTAGGACTACCTATCACCGATCTGCAACGGAAGCTTATTTATAATATCAGTTGTCACAGAGACACACGCGTGTACTAATTTACACAAAAGTAACACATCATTACGGAAAACAAATGGTGTTGTCTTGCTGTCAAAATCGTCATCATATGTACGTTTTGCATAATGACAAAAGCTATTCTGCTTTTATAGACAAGTTTTTATTTTCACTTGTATATATTACAGTAAACTTGCTTTGATAGAACGGAGAATCGATATTCTTTTGACAAAAGTTTCTATTCTCTGCATGTAATTTTTTTTTTTTTTTTTTTTTTTTTTTTTTTTAATCCGCGAAGCTCCCCGCGTGATCTTGCTTATTCTGTGTGTTTTTGACCTACGATCCTTTCTCATTTGCCGCAACGTTACACAACCTCTCGTGTAACAAAACGCGTGTCGATTAACGATACGACTGGTCATAACTGAAAAATCATAATATAAACGCGCGTGTGTGTCTCCGCAACGGCACGTTCACCCTAATTTAGATCCCGGCCGAGATCTTCTCAAGCCGCGAGGTGGTCAGACGAGATTCTCAGCGAGCGGAGCTATTCCTGACCGGACCGGGCTAATATTGACGCCACGCGATTACTTCCAATCATTACTGCCGGTAATAACTATAAATATTACTATGGTTTTCACCACCAGCGAACACGCACACACGAACAGAGTAGATTACTCTCTGTAATGTTACCTTTTAGGATTCTCGCTTCAATCGCGGCAAATGATCTATTCGATCAAGGTCTCAATCTTCCCGACCTTTAAATTTCTCGCTTTTTGCGCTCCACATTCCCAGAATGTTCGGATTCTCTGTTTTCTCTTGTGCGTCTTAACAACTGTTCATTCGCAGGCCAGCTTTTTTTTTTATACAGTACAATGTTACCTTCTCTTTCAAGAAGACGTTTCGATGCATCACCTGCAAATTTTCAATATTACGGGAATAATATTTTCTAAACATCATGTTAAGGACTTTTACTGATATTTTCTCTTTCGTGAATGCAGAAAAGGAAGGGCTTTGATTTTTTCTTTTTTGTTTTTTTTTTTTTAATAAAATCGCTGACAAACAATGTTGACTTCTTTGTTCGCGGTAGTCTCGAGTAGTCTGCGGCGAAACCAGTTCTCGAGTTAGTGCTTTGCTTAGTCTTGCACGCGCGCGGCAAGTCGCGGCGGCTCTGCCGTTGCCACGTCATGAAAGCCACACTACTCGTGAAAAGCGTATAAGCACGATGAAAAACATTATGCTAATAGTCAGGCAGCCGTGGAAGGTTGTGAAGGTGTAGTGAAAGGTAATACGCCGCACCGTCACGCTGTAAAAACAGAAAAAAAAAAAGAAGAAAAAAGATGACGAGAAAAGCGGGAATACCCTTTCGCGGATTCTGCTGCAAAAATCGCGAAAAGACACGCCGAAATAAGCAGAGAGAAAACTTAATCGTACTTCTATAAGTTTACATCATATAAATCACACACACATACATCCCTGTATTTATATCTATTTATTTATTTTTTGACATCGGTTTGTAAATCTTTTATACGATTTTTTGAATTTCGAGTTCTTTGAACTTTTCAATCCTTTTATTCTGAGTTCCTTGGACTCGAGTCCCGTATAATAATACTTATATAGTCGCAGATAGTCTTTGTGTGAGGACGGATCGGAGAAGGACGAAGGTGAGGAGGAAGAAGAAGAGAACTGTGTGGGATAAAAATAGCCTGGTATATCGTCACAAAATAAAAACTGATGATGCGAACCTGCAGAATGACGATCTCAGGAGCCAGACTTGCCCGGCAAGGAGAAGAGGTAAAAGAAGAGAGGAGACATAAGAAGCACCGTAGACGGAAGAAAAAGATCGTTGTTTCTAAAAGGAAGATCAGGACACGCCGCTGGAAGAAGAAGAAAGAAAAAGCAGTTCCCAACCCCCGTAAAATAAATATATTGATTACAATAGCATTACGTAGCGTTGCAAATAACGTTTGATACATGTGTAAATGACGGTGTAAAAAATGACAAAGAAAAAATCGTCGTGTAAGTACAAATTATCTCGTTTCAATCAATAGAGGATATGCAATTGATGACATGTCCTTAACATGTCTGTGGTGCAGTTTCCTTGGAAGTCGACAAGCTCCATTGTGGTGCCGCGATGCGTCGTGCGGCGGGCACGATTGGTTGGAACCGACGGAGCGGTGGTTGTGCGTACGCTGGAAGAAAATCTCCCACCCTCACGGTGATTGCGCGCTGTCCGGATCACTCGATCTGTTTCCACCTTATAGTCTGTCCCGCAGTGCACCAAGACCACATCTCGGTTGAAAGAGCCAAGCAGTCGATCCAGCTCGCCGATCAAGCCCGGAGCCAAGCCAGTAAAGAAAATGTGCTTCTTACGCGCGCATACTGTAAGTGAACATCGTGGTACACACACCGGTCTTCATAATGGCGCGGCACGGTGACCGTTTTGGTACGATAAAAATCGAGGGCTGCCTTCGGTTGTTCCTGCGCCGGTTCGCGGAGAGCTGAAAGAAAAAGAAGAGGGAGAGGAACGGGTTCTCCGGTGCCAGTGTGCAGTCTAGTCGAAGACACAGAATGATAGCGAACGTCCGATGAGCCATCCCGCTTCCCGTTGTCCCTCTTCAGAGAGTGAGTGGATGAATGAATGAGAGAGAGAGAGAGAGAGAGAGAAAGAAAAAAGAGGGTAACAGAAAGAATAGTGATTCTTCCGCGGTTGATTGAGCTCTGCTGCCACTTTCGTCCTTTTCCTCCATCGTCACTGCCAGCGGCGAGAAAAGAAGAGATGCCGAAGCGAGAGGAAATGTTTATCAGGTCAGTGCGCGACGATTAGTATTATTATTATTGCTCTAGGATACGATGCTGAACGAATTGCACTCTCTTTCTTAGCTATGTGATGTGACTTTTAATAAATAAATATTATTAGAGTAATACATAAAAAAAACAGTAATGTACAATTGTGGGAATTGTAATTGCGAACGTCATTCCACAGCTTTCTTACGGCTTTTACTCTTCTTCTCAACAAAAACAAAAACAAGAGCAGTTGAGGAAGACTTCGGGTTTCAGAAAAGAAGTGTGTTGCAGAAGAATACACACGGGGGTTGGTTCTTTATGTAAGAACCAACACATACGTACATACCGGTTAACATTTTGCGTATTGAATGTCTACCCGTTACTTTCGTTTCAAACACGTGTCTATTTTTTTCTTATTCCGCTCACAGATATTAATTCAACGTGATGCCACGGACGTGCTTACACGTTAACGAGTCATTTATTATTTGCACGATGCAATAGCGCGACTATCCTGTGTGTGTTATATAGCGGCAATGAGATGTCTCAAAACTAATGGCTACGCACGACGGATCGCGCGTCATGCTTCACGCGCGAGGCTCGTAAAACGATCTCTCCAAAAAAATCAAAAAAATTCGAGCGTAAAATTATCTAACGCCATTAAATAACGGCCCTCGCCTGGGTTTTACAACGCGACGCGGCGCCGTGACGTTGGATCTTCCTCAATAAAATATGTTGAGCTATACTTAAATATATACAATATATTTAAAAACTGTTTTCGCGTTGTTTTATTACAACAATTAAACACGTAACATTTGCTGTTTATTGCAAAAATCAAACGACCGCGCGATTATCTATTTTAGAAAAAGAAAAGTCTTCACGGAAGGATATTTATATCATGTAAATTACAACATCTCTTTCCGCGGCATTAGCTTCCGTTAAAGTTATTTCTATAGAGAAATTCTGAAATAAAGATGATTCTCGCAATAACGCGTTTTAATAAATGTGTAATGACGGGTGAAGAGAGTGTGTGTGTATGTGTGTGTGTGTGTGTGTTGTTAGTGCGTGCTCGTACTTGACATAGTTTTTAAATAATTCTCTATCATTAAAGTTCCTGTGCTTCGGAACTTGCAGCATTATTCACAGATGTTATTATTACCGCGGAATAAATGGTTTTAATAAAAAGATATCAGATACGTGTGTACGATTGTAATGTATGTGTATACAGTTTTTATTAGAAACTGAGTAAAAAAAAACTAATTAGACGTTAGTTTTTTCCACATAAGCAAGAAAGAGAGAGAGAGAGAGAGATTGAGAATATTTTATATATGACTTATTCTGATTGAAAATAATATTCTAATGTTAACAACTTTCTTCTCAGAGTGCATATCGAAAGATACGCGGCGTCTCACCCGCCAGAAAGATTTCGGAAAACCCGATTTAAGTTGCATCGGATCGGAGAAACAACGCGCGCGCTCGAAGCATCCGCACATTACGCATCTGTAGTAAATGGAATCATTCATAGGAGTAGTCGGACGTGATATTCTCGCACACGCCTTCTTCTTGTGCGATGTTATACCTGCGTAACTACGTGCGGCCGATTACGGGACTTTTCTCACCGTTGCGCCGTAAATCAGCAAAACGTACCGGAGACGCGCGAATACATAAAACGACGCGGATGACCGGCGTCGAAGCGGCGCCGCGCGATTCCCGAGAATCGAGAAATCACAGAGAAAGACAATCCATAAGCGTGTAGAGGCAGACATTTTTTCTGACTTTTCTTACAAAGATTGCGAAAAAACATTCCGCCAGACACACGTTTCTTCACTTGTTCTCTTAGATTTCCCGAGAAATCGCGTGTTTTACAATATTAAAAAGTACAATATTAAAAACGTTCGAGCTTTTTATAAAATGTAAAACAATTGAGGCCATGTGAGCAAATAATTATTTTTATATTTAGTATTTTTGCGAAAAAGACTTCAAAAAGTGATAATTTCTTTCTTTCTGTAATTTTTTCAAAATTGCTGCTAATTGTTAAAAAGCTCTTAGTACATTGTTCTTTATTGCAAAAGCTTTGCAATAAACGTCTATTATGTTCTTTTCAAGTTCGTTAGCTTAGCTGTTAATTGGTCGTTTCGAATAAAATTCTCGGCTAAATTAAAGATCAGAAATAAGATATCGTGACGAAAAGTTTGAGTGTACGAACCGCGTAATGGTCGTAAAATAGCTTGCGACCATTACGTGGCTCGCAATAATCGTTGGAATAATCTAAAGTAGCTGCCGCGGTCGCACGCGATAGCGCCGGGCGTATGATATGCGGAATATCCGTCGAGAACCAACATATAAGATAGTACCATGTGGCGACGAAATGCGTGATCGTCATCGAGATGCTAATTAATACGACAAAGACTCGAATCGGGACAAGACGTCAATGTGATACCGCTAAGCACTTTATTTTTTTCTATTTATAATTTTCACGTTCCTGGTGTTAAACGTTCGGCACCAGAGTTAAGCAAGAGAATCAAAGCCGCATTATCCGCATTGACTCGAAATCCGAGTCTTCGTTACTTTTTCTTTTGTAATTCTGATAATTTGATTTGAAAGTTTTGCGATTTCTTATTTCTTGCTATTTTTTAGCCAGACCATGGAACTTAAAGATATTTGTTAATTGTTCCACGTCATTTGACAAAGTTTAACATTGTGAGCGAAACTGTTCTTGATTCTAATCTAACTTGCAATGAAGTTTTGTATGAAATTTATTGTAACCACAACTCGGCGAATGAACATATGTTCGCCGAGTGTTAATAATATTAATTTATTGGATTCAAATTAATTTCGATACTTGTGGGTTTGTCGATACGTATGTACTTTCTATCGAAATAGAAGAATACGATCGCAAGAATCTCGTTCCGCGGCTTTCATTCTGATCTTTTTACCAATGCCTCTCGATATGTAGGTTTGTTTATCCGTTTGCGAGCGGTTTATTGCATGTTGATAGTTTTACACATCCCGTGAATTTCTTTCCCCGAGCGAATTCCTCGGGCGGTCCGAAAACGAAAGCGTCGCGCGCTTTTCCGCCTTGGCAGCGAGTATCCGGGAAAAACGATTCGTTTTCTAAATTTGCAATCCGCGATTTTCTTCTCCCGGTGTTTATAAATAGATCGCAAATGATCGCTTGAACGATATTTAGAACTCGTCGCACGTATAAATACGGAGCGGGGAGTTTTTCCTGCGCCGCGTTACGGCACGATCGTGTGAATGGCAGCTGGAACACGTTTTACGTTACGGTTTCCATACGCGAGCGCGTGTTCCAATGAAAATTGTACGTAATTCCGTGCGTGTGTGCAGGTGAACGCGTATGCGAACACACGCGCGCGAGTGCGTGAAAGAAAAATTACTTCTGAGAAAGCGCATATCGAAAGCGCGGACAAATCGCATTACGCGTTATTAGCAACATCGATGAATTTGACAAGCTACGTAAAATCGGCGCTTTCTTGGTTTGATAAAATTGATTATTTAATTTTATTATTACGTCACAGATGTAAAATGAGAAGATGATTCAAAGGCCGAAACGCCTTTGGAATGAGAGAAATATAGAAAAGTTTTCATTGCGTAACATACAAATAAAATAATAATATATGATAATAATATTAATAATAATAATAACTATATAATTAAATTTACCTTGCAAATGGTTCGCATTTGCTCAACAATCACATTTTGACATTTTGGATTTACTATTTATTTTTTGTGTGTTGTTTTTATTAAACTACGTAGTAACTTTAATGTGGGTAGAAACGTAAAACGTGATGTGGATGCAAAAATAAATTTTAATGAAGAGATGAATATTAAATGTAACCAGTAACATATACGAGAGAGAACGTCAAGGACGCCTGAGAGATCGATCTATCACACACCGATAATGATCTTTCTCTCTTTGTTTGCGGCGAAGAGACAGAAAGTGTCTGTTGTAATCCACGTGATGACAATGTCCTTTGAAATGTTTTGCAGCGGCGAGGATTCGCACGGGACTTATACGCAGTCTGGGTGCACCGCGGTGGAAAATATGTCGACGAGGCGGAAGAAGAAGGCAAAGAGAACAAAGAAGATACCGCCGGACGGCGGATGGGGCTGGGTGATACTCTTCTCCGCGATGCTGGTGAACTTCCTCATCCCGGGCACTGTCAAATCTTTCGGCGTGCTCTTCGTCGAGTTTCTGCATGTTTTCAAGGCGTCCTCCACCGCGGCTTCCTGGATGCCGGCTTTATGCTACTTTCTGTACAGCTCGTTAGGTGCGAGAAAGATATATGTTTCCTTTGTGATTCAAGTTCTGTTTTCCTCGGATCATTTGTTATTCTTCTTTTTGTACGTATGCGGCAAGGTCGGGAGATAAGAATTACAATATTAAACACTAATGTATAATTATTTTCTGTTTTTTTTCTTGAATATATGATATGTGCAAATGATGATTCATCACAAAAACCATATTTCATTATTATGCAAAACTGCAGCGAACAGCTAATTATATTATTTTTTTCCAATGTACACGAAGTTTTTGTCTTTTACTATTTAATTTTTATTTAAAAACGAAACAAAATTGTAGACTCTGCAAAGTTAAACTGAATGAAAAGTTAAACTGAATGAAAAGAAAGCCAAACAACACGGTCAGAATACAAAATTTTCTGTGTGCGTAGGTCCTTTATCTAGTATACTGTCGACTAAATATTCCTACAAAACTGTGACTCTCATCGGCGGCGCCTTCGCGGCCAGTGGGATGATGCTGAGCTACTTCGCCAATTCAGTCACTTACCTTTACATCAGGTACGGATCGTCGTTGCGTTCAATGCCGCTGTTTTGCAAATTTTCAATTTCTTCTGATAATTAATTTAATTGCATCTCGATACAGTTACGGGCTTATGGTCGGAATCGGCGCCGGATTGTCGTTTCCTCCGACGGTTTACATAGTCACGCAGTACTTCGAGAAGCTACGGGGGTTGGCGAACGGTTTATGCATATCCGGCAGCGCAATCGGCACCATAGTGTTACCGCCGTTCCTGCAGTACTTGCTGGACTACTTCGGTTACAGGTAACATAACTTGCACAAAATAATTTGTGAAATTATATATTCCGACGCAAAAACAAGATGCGATTCGCGCATTAAAAAGCTTCTCATCTATACAAACTATTTGTTACTCATTTGTTTTTTTTTCTCGACAATAAAACTGGATACATACTTAAATACCTTACTTAAATCAGGTTTCCTTATCGCATTCCAGAGGAGCGGTTCTCATCATAGGCGCGATCACGCTGAACACGTTGATCTGCGGTCTCCTGTACCATCCGGTAACGCAACACATGATGATCGTACCTCTGGACGAGGGTATCGACAACGAAGCGCTGACTCTCGATGAGCCCGTTAACGGGAAGCGAGAATCGGTTGAGAAAACCCGAAGTCATTCACAATTGGATCAAACCGGCGACGACGACGAGCGAGCTCGTAAACTGTCGGATCTTCTTCATAAAGTGGTGTTGGAATCGACCAACGAGGTATCGTCAGAAGAAACTTACCGGAAGAACAACAACGCTACTCTGAAGTCGCAGTCTGACACTGTTAAGAAGAATCCGATCGCGCAAGAAGAGATTCAGCAGGAAGATGATTTGAATACAAACGTGGCGAGCAGTCCAAGTGAAAATGGCGTAGATAATGACGTGCGGACTGTATCGCGACGAGGTAGCGTCGTTGCCAAAGACAACAAGGAGCAGTTTCATTCTTCAGTCGTGGAGAATCCGAAAGATGACACTGGTGGGAAACACGCGGAGGAGCCTTCGAAATTGTCAGTGAAGAATTTAGAGAAGAATCTCAAGGCAAACAGCTCCTGGAAGACGCGTTTCGATCTGAGCGTGCTGAAGGATCCGATTTATCTGGTAATTTTGATCTCCAACTCCACGTCGGCCATCAGCAACACGAACTTCATGATACTCTTACCGTCGTACGCGATCGACGAGGGTATTGACAAAAACAATGCGGCTCTGTTGCTGTCCATCGTTTCCGCGTTGGATCTGGTTGGCAGGATCAGCGGCGCGTCCCTGTCCGACATCGACTTCATGCCCAAGTATTACTACTTCGTCGGCGGACTCGGCACCAGCGGTATTGCTCTGGCGCTGCTGCCTATGGCGACCAGTTACACCATGTTGTCGTTCTTCTGCGGTTTGTTCGGTCTGTCCTCGGGCATGTACATTGGCATCACGACGGTCATCCTGGCGGACATGCTGGGCACCGAAAAGCTCAGTTCGTCCTACGGTATATCGTTGTTCGTTAACGGCGTCCTGCAGCTCATCGGGCCACCCATTTGCGGAATCGTCTTCGAGCAGGTGGGCTCGTACAAGCCAATCTTCCTCGCCTTCGGAATCATCCTGATCCTGGGCACCGCGCTCTGGGCGGTGGTGCCGCTCATCAAGAGAAACAATAAAAAAGATATCGAAGCGATGTAAGATCGCGAATAAACTGCAAGTGAACGAGAGAAACCTATTCGGAAACGAAACTGTAGTCGGGAATTCGATCGAGTATATCTTAGGATCCGAATGGAACTCGATGTGTTCTTAGACAAATTAAATTGTGGGACCAATCACCATGGTTGATACGATCGTAATATGATTGATCGTATTTCTGACCTCTCTCGAGTGGTCGTAATATAAGTCTAGAATAATTTTTATTGCCAGTAACAAAAAAACATAGATATATTATATATATCGCTGAGAGAATTGTGTACAATAATCTTACCGTCAGAAGTTTTTGAGGTAAGAACATAATCTACATGTTCCGTCAGACGACTTCGTGCCAAAGTGATCAGGAATGTTTCTACCGGTTTCAAAACCACGTTAAAGCTCAGTTGTACAGAGACACGATAGATATAAATCACATAAATATATTGTCTGGATATGAAGATATTCTTCAACTAATAGTTATTAAAATGAGATGCGACCATAGCTACTACTGTCGTACGATCACGTACGACGTAAATCAACAAATGGACTATGGATCACATTTCTTCTCAGTGTACATAATTTACTCTTACATACGTATATATCTTATAGACAGACTGAGAAATTATACTCTTTCAGTTTTATTCTCGAGCGCATTTAGTTTCCCGACAATCGCACGGCAGCAGGTCAACGAGAATGTGATCAATCAGCTGTAACAATGTTCGAAAACAACATAAAAGTGCCGATCTCTTTTAAATAACACAATCGATGAACTCCTTTTTTCAATTTTGTTTTATTATAATTCAGAGTTGTATCGAATGCAAATATAATAATAATCGAACTAGGAGAAAAACAAACGCGAATATAGACAACACAGAATGACGTTCTTTTTATAAATAAGCTTTGTTCAAAATATTTCTCGGCAATGCTGACATATATTATTTACGTAGAGCTATATGCAAAATATAAATTTCTGTACATATACATGTATGCGTTCTTTTTTTAGTTTTCAATTCTCTTGCGTCATTTGTCGACTTCTCGACCTTCACCGACACGAGATTTTGCAATTAATAATTTGCCTCATACAATTTCACTCTATTATTTTTATTCCCTCAATTCGCTATTGTAATTATAGTTTACTACATTATCGGATTCATCTCTCACGCGAGTTAAAAGAATGTTTTATATTTACATTATTTTTATACTTATATTCAATATCGCGTATGCTCAAAAGTACATATCGTAATGTATATAGAATGTTTTTTTGTAACAAAGCACAGAGCAATATCAAAGCTCAAAAATGATCTTTTCCTCTAACAGAAAAAAATAATTAGTTGCGTGTTGTTTTTCGGCAGCTTTTAAGTTTTCCAACATTTCAATAACCGTTCTTCGAATAAAACATGTAAGAAAAATATGTAATATAAAAGTTTGGCAATAAAACTGCAGTAATTATAGAGATAAAATATCTAACATCACTCTAGATGTGGTAAGATATAGCAAGTATATTTTCTCTGACTGATTTTTCATGAACTGACTTGGAAGCGATTGTTCGTGTAAATTTTTTTAAGCGATATTAAAATGGAATATCTTTTTTTTTTACCAATATAAAATATTTACTTGTACATTTGTTGCCGCAGGATAAAGATATAAAAAAGCACCTTTTTTTTTTTTAATTCCTTTGAAAATTCTCTTATTTCTCCGAGTTTTGTATCTTTAAAATTATGTATGGAAAAAAGTGAGAGAAAAGAGAATAGCAAATAGAAACGCACGATTATCGCAGATGTTAGAAATTGGCAAGTTACGACGTTGCTGTGTCCCTTCGTCCTGTGAAAGAAACGATCGAACGAATTCCTTTTACAGACGTCTGGAAAGTTACAAGAGAGCAAAGTTATGCTATAAAATATATATAAAATATATATTTGTTTAAATATATGATTCAAACAAAAATTTATATGTACACTAACCTTCTTTTTAGATCCATTAAGAAAATCCTTATACATTTCCGAGCGCAGATATCTCGAGTAACTGTCGCTCTTCATCAGGTGATACACGTGCGCCTGGAAAAAAAACAAGTAGAATAGCAAAAGTAACGCATAAAAAACTAGGAGTTTGTTTAAAACTGTTGTTGTCTAAATAGATTGTCGTACTGCGGCAACGTCGAAGCACCACCGGTCCGGTTTTTCGAGATTTTTTTTCGTAATCTCGTAGGACCGCGAGTCGACATTCACCGGGCAACTGGCGTCCGTGTCTAAGAACTCGTGCCAGATCTCCTCGACTTTCCTCTGAACGTCTTTCTGCGGTAAAGTTTTCAATTCCTGAACGGTTTCCCAAAATCTGCACATATCAGAAATAACATCTCGTTTCTCTGATGATTCCTTAGATTTTTTATCACAGAAAATTTTCCCCGGTTTAATATCATAATTAAATAAATACTGCGCGTGCAGAGATCGAATAAAAATTCTAGAAAAACATGTCTCGCACGAAAGACTCTCGCAAAAAGATTATACGTACTTGAGATTTTCGGTGCTAAATTCCTTCTCTAAAAATCTAACAAATTGTTCTCTACCGACGGGATCTTGCAGAAGCTCCTGAAGACTGAACGCCCATCTCTTTACTCTTCTCGTGGGTATTTCTTTCCTGCGTCAAATATTCGTAAATAAATGTAACGTTGTTTTGTTCAAACTTTTCAAATATTAAAATATATTACATAAATATTAAAAAATATTACAGTGAGATTTGCTTTTCGTATCGACATATACATACGCTTTTTCTTGCTCCCACATTTCCAGACTATCGGACACCCACGGGTTCGTTAATTCGGGTTGCGTGAAGAAAGGATCGTACTCCATGTATTGCTCGAAATATCCGATTAAACTAAAAAATTGTTAAACTTATATTTTAAACGGAAACTTTTTTTGAATAAAAGTATCGAATGAAACAAGTGACGATCGCGGATACATACGCTTCGGCCACTTTTGACACTTTGATGACGGGCTTGTGGAGTCTGTCCTTCAGGATCTCGATCTCCTTCTGCAAAAATTCTATCGATGAATTTGTGTTCGCTTCCGCGGACGGCGATATTCTGCCACCTGCGACTCCCAGATGCACATGCTTACTTGCTTGTGTAACGGACTTATAACTACGACAAGCTTTTTTTATATCCATCTCCGTAGTATTCACGCATCCAGGCTGAAAATTTAATTCGATAATATCTCAGAGAACTATCGGAAAATCCGAGTTAGAAAACAATAAAAAATTGATCTAAAACCATTGATTTCTTCTTATTTATTTTAACACAAAAAAAAAAAAAATATATATATTACCATTGGCCGATGCACATCCCAAAAGGCTCTTTCCTGACTGTCGAGGACTTTTCTTTCCAACTTGTCTCTCTTCTTGTCGACTTTGCTCTGCGCTTCCGCCTGCATGAAAATAAATTCCCATTTTCGGGAAAACATCTTTTGCAATCTAGCCAAGTTCTCCGCCTCATAGTCTGCCAATTCCAATCGCGTTTTATTCTGCATCGTCCTTTTGCATAAATAGACGGCTGTAACATTTAACGTAGTACATACCGGGTAGCAAGAAACAATATTAAATAAAATAACAAAAAAAAAGAAAAACAAAACAAGATACGAAAAAAAAAAAAAAAAAAGAAGTAACAGCTTCATATTTTTCCAATAAAGTTTTTCTTTTAAAGCAATTTATGACAAATGGCACCAAATATATATTAATATTCTTTTGTACCATAATCGGTGTTCTCGGGTTCCCAACAGTTGGATGGCCAAAAATAGGGCGTTTGAAACCTATAGAACGTGTTGTCATTCTTTACGGTAAGGCAGTGGTCGTCGATAGGAAAAAAATATCCATGGGCTGCCATAAGATGAGCCACATGAAGAGCCTCTTGATCATCTATGTCCAGACTCTTCATCATCCACGCTATAAGATCCGTACCTGAAATAAAAAACGATATATTGATTATGTAGAAAAAAGTTAGATATCTTATACAAAAAAAAAAAAAAACGAAAACAAAGAAATATAATTTCTTCGAAAGATATTCTCTATAAATCTATACACTGTGATGGTACGGCAACATATTTTAGATTTTCCGTACCTGTAAAAACAGACGGCGTTTTTGTCATGAGGGTCTTGACCGTCTTCACGGGAACACCAGTGAACTCGTCCAACATCTTTTCCACTATCGACTCCATCTGAAAAATAATTACTTCATATAAAATAAAGATATAACACACAGATATTGTATTGTCGCAATGTTCTCTCTGTTCGCGCAGTGTCACCTTTTTGTAGACAAGATAATTGGGGGTGTCTTCGGCGCAAGAGGCAGTGATATTACACGTGGGAGTGTTGGGAGACAAATCCGGTGAATCACTGCGACACTCCTCGTCCTTCTTCTCCGCATCCTCGACGTGCTCGGATCCCTTCTTGCTGCTACTGCCGCTGCTGCCGACCTTCTCCACTGGCTTTCGGCGACAAGCCGATTTTTCGGAGTTCATAGTTACCATATCCACTCGAGAAATGCTAAACGTTTCTCTGCACAGTTAACCGAAAAATAAGAAACAAGCGTTGCAATGAACGGAGAGACCTCTAATTGGCCTCGCCTGAGGTCTCGTGAGAAATTTACAAATTTCTTCGAACACATCACGCGCCATACCACTTGCTTTTGTCATTCTTTTCGTCCGCGGTGTGTACACCGAGCATTTTTATATTGGAACATAAAATGCCGCGGTTGTGTGTGCGATATATCTCGAGCGTGTTCTCGCGCAATTTTTTTTTTTTTCTCGCGTGAGTCAAGTTTCCGCAAGATCGATCTCTCACAGCTCTCTAATTCTGTACAATTACGATAATACGAACTACATGAAAACCGCGCGTTTCTCTCGTCGACGTGATTTTTTGTTTTTCCTCAACTTAAAAATAAAATCGCAATGTTTCTCGGTCTCATAAAAATAAACACCGGAGATCGATATAACGCGCTTTTATATCAGCAGCACAATTCGTGGGATCATCTCAATCGTAACACACAACGCGCGCGTCCCGTGTTGAATTGTTTCTCAAATCATGCGAATTTTACGCGCTGTCTAGCGCGAGATTTATCGACGCGTCCTATTCATAAATATATCGTATGTATAATCGCGCAGAATCTTTTCCGTCCCGCGAAGGAGACGAGAGCGATCAATGACAGTGCACGTTTGCAGCATCCGACTCGAGGGTGCGAGATATATCCGTTCGTCGCGCGAGCAGGAACGACGATTCTCCACGAGGAGCACTTGTCCTCCAATCGCAGGATTTTCCGAACTATCCGAGCGAGAACATCCCGAGCGCGCACAAATGTCCGATCTCATATCTTCCGGTCATCCCCGGAGACGATGTTACGTGTCGACTTCCTCGTCGTCTCGAACGGCGTAGGGAAAGACCGAGTTATCACATCTTCGAAGTCCTTGCACCTCCTCCCTCGACGGTTCGTATGTTAATTCGAGGAAAGATTACGCCGAGATAGGGGTTGGAGGCGGGCGGGCGCGCGCGCGCCCGCGCTTTTTGTCATCCACGCAACGGGTGGTTTACCAAGGGCGTTCATTGCAAGTGATTCGCGCAGGGGTTTCTTTTGCGCGCCCGCAATGTTGTCAGGATTGACGATCGAGATTCCGTTGTCGTCGAACGATGACTGGAAAAATACGCGTCAGTCGATAGACCGCGAGACGCGGCTGCGCGCGACGCCGAATAAATGTCCTCTTCGAGTTCTCGAAGAAAAACGCACGTTTCGTTTTTCCCTAATCGATTCTAAATTTATACTCGATATTTATTTATATCGCGCGACGAAAAAAGACGTGCGTGTTGAATGTATGAATAAAAAAAAAAAAAATATTAGAGGTGGAACTGCATGTGCAAAACGCACATTTTATTTTTTAACACACTGAACACGAAGAATCGGCCTTCTTTCTCTCTCTTAAGTTAAGGGATGATTTATTTTATACAATTTTCGTAGCTCGTATATAATTCATGGATTTCCTTTTTTCTCTCCCTGTGTAGCAAAGTTGGATTTTTGGTTTTTTTTTTTTTTTACTACATTGCACTATCCCAGAACGTCTAGTCTTGCTTGGTATCCGACTTAGTCGCCGACTGTTTTCCCTGAAATACAAAGAGAATAAATAGAAAGATGTTAATATTTCGCGAAATGACAATTAACATAAAGTGTACAAGCGAGATTGTTACAAAGAGCCGGGTAAAATGTTTCGCAAGATTTATAGCATGAGATGGAGATAGGAGAGACAAACATTAAAATTATAAAATAAAAAATATATTTCTTTTAAATTTTTCAATGGGAAAAGAAACTGATGTACGATCTGCGATTTATACCTAAATTATATAAAGTTTCGTCAACTTCTGTGATCGTCTGTATTTCGAACGTATGCCTCAGACACGGACGACGTGCTCTCGACCGTCGATTCGGAGACTTCCTCGGGAATGTATGCTACTTCGCAAGTGCTACCGACTTTATCTTGACCGGCATAGACTAATTTGTATATCGATGTATTAATAATTTTTAAAAATATACTACGATTATTAAAAACGTTCCATTGACGTAAATTCACGTTTTCCCAATGCGCGTTTAAAAAAAACCGCAATAAAAAGAAGAGGATTAAATTGATGTAATTGAAATATGAGGGAGGGACGATGCAATATGAAAGTCGTCGTTGCATCCTACCTCCTTGTTAGCATTCAAAGATGCGTATGCATCCAGTGCAAAGCTACTGACGGCAGTAGCCAGTGCTGAGGTCGTTTCAGCTGTTAAATTTGCAAATTCCGAGAACGATGTTGGAATTTGCAAGTTTGGCAACTCCGGCAATTCCAGTTCTCGGTTGTCGCCCGGCCTGACTGAAATTACTTCCGACGTTTTATTTTGACAAAACTACAGATTCCCTAAAAAAGATCTGACGTTCATTACCGCCGTAAATGAAGTTGTAGCTGATGCGTATGTAATGTTTCGCCGTCTCAACGCCTTCTTCCGCCTTCTTGGGGTAACACAGAGCTGCCATGGCAAGAGCACCGGTGCTGGTGTACACTACACGCTTAAACGTCCGTCCTCTAAGTCCGAGGACCAATCCGGCCAGTCCGCCGATACCAATGGCACCCATTCGCGGCATGAAGTTGCTTTCCTCGCGAAGATAATCCACCATAGCTGTAAAGTAATGATGTATCTCAGCGTCGCACATTAAAATAAATAACTAGCACTCGTGTAACATCCTGGTTTAAGTAACTCTTCACACTTACATCTGCTGTGTTCAATGCCAATGTCGATGGTATCCGTGATAACGCCGGTGTAATGTTGACAATCTGAAATGACCGATTGGAGCGACTTCCGAATTTTGGATATGTTCTGTTCCAGAGCTGACGGTGGGCATTCTTTACTGTGACACAAAAGTAACAATGTACACAACAATAATTTACAGAGACTTTAATAAAAATTATAAATCAGCAACATCCTTTGATTCTTTTCAATAAACTTTAAACAAAATTTTCTTAATCACGAAAACAAACGAATTATTTTTTGCACACAAGTCTGACGTAATACATACACAAGGCCAATTACTTGTGCTTTACCATGGAGCCTGTTTGGAGTAATCGTCTTCGAAGGAATAGATAGGCAGTTCAGAAGGCCGGATCAGATTTTTGGCTTTTGTCTCCCCGCTGACGGTTGACATCTTGTCCGGTGACGCGTTCGCTGGATTTGCTATGGGTACCGCGCATAGCCCGCACGGCATCAACAGTTTCTTGAACAACTTAACACACAAACGACAAGAATTTAATAATATACATTACATCTAAAATATACATGTATCTACATATCAAATCTCAAGCTTGTGTAATCGCATTATCCCACGTACCATTGCGTTTCTTTTCTCGAAAAAGGTGTATTATATCAAGATTGTATATTTAAATGTTGTTACGCTTTCGTACGCGTCAAAGATTCAGTATCTCACAAAAATCTTCAAATTTTGTCAACGCTCTCACGAATTTGCGAGCGAGCATACTAGCAGAAGACTTTTGCACTTACTAACCGTACCGACAATCAGCTGGGAGGAACGTGTGTTCTTTGTATCTGCACTTGATGTACTTTTCCTCTCTTCTCCGGAGAAAATTATCACGCGTATCTACTTTCGCTTATGCAATTTTCAGAAAGAATAACGTAATGCAGTTACAAAAAATCAGATTTGATATTTGGAGTCGCCTCTCATCGACTGAACAAAATTCTGACGCAATTATCGGACTCGCTTTCAAAATATATCTTCATTTTTGCATAAAAAAAAAAAAGAAACAAAGCGCAAACATAAATAATTTATTACTTTTTAAATCGTACTTTAATACCGGTTCTTCCTAACTCTACCAAAGAACCTGGTTGGTAATCGTCGCAACGGTCCACAGGTTCTCTACAAGTAATGTCTTTGCCGAACACGCTTCCAATCGTGTATTCTAGAATTTTGTGTATAACATCGTTCATAACGTCGGAATTTCGGATTTTCGTTTAGCGCGACTCTCCTTATAAATAAAACCTCAAATGTCATATCAAGATTTACATTACAAATTCATTCGTCAGACCTATAGCACGTACATGTATACAAAAGCAGTTTTTTTATTTCATTTCATGTTTGTTTTACAACCAAATTACGCTCAATTCAAACTGTTTCCAAAAATCGGATCGAGTCCACATCTTAGTTACTAACAAAAAAAAAACAAACATAATTTGATAAAAAAAAAATTATTATCTCTTAAGTTATAAAATACCGCTTACGATGCTTTACGACGTTTTATTTTATATGTATATTTTGCGTGTATAACCAACATTGCATGTAACAAATATTTTAAATAATCAAAATTCTTTATGAATTAGTATTGGCGTTGGGTCCGCGCCTGCGGCCGAAGGTCTGTACAACATTGACGAATCGACGGTTGTATTGAATCCGCCGTTTCGCTCGACCCGTCTTCTTTTTGCTTTTCTCTTGTTTTTCAACCTGTTAAAAAATTATACATGTATTTAATATATAGATCCAAATGTTTTTCTGTAACAAAATTATTTAAATTATATCAGTAAATTTAAGTTAAAAAACTGAGCATCTTTCTGTACCTTGGGTGTCTGAGCCTTGACTTTACCAGCGCGTGCCAACGAACCGTGAACCTTGCCTAAGAAGCAAAATCAAATTAACAACAAATCGAATCAATTCACACGAAACTTCTATATATTTCTAAAAGTTGTATTTTCTAAGAATATTAACATACCTCCCCGTAGAGGTACAGTCAACTCGAGTACGTCCGACGGAAGTTCGCTAACGCAAGTGTCGTCACTCACAAAAGCACCGTTGCAATAAAGATGAAATTCACCATCAACTTCCTGAAGATTCGCAATTTTCTCCTAGAAACACATTGAAAACACAAATAAATACCGATCTCCAAACAGAAAAGTCTTCTAAGTTTTTTTTTGAAAATGTTGAAAATTAAAACAAAGAATGAAAGTGCAATTTCTTTCATTCTTATTACAATTTACATGTTACTCTTGCATTATTGCTCTCTCTAGCATCATGCAGCAAACAAATGCTAGAGTCATCATCTAATGCTAAGTTATACAAACTATTCATAATAAAAAACAAATATAATAATTTTTCAAACATATAAAAAGATTGTTAGTACATATTTGTTCAATCTATGTAATTGCTTCAATATTATTATACTGAATAAAATATTTTATTTCCAAAATTATACCTTTATTGCTTGTATTTTGTCATTTTCGTCACATGTGACCATGTGAGTTTCCTGTCCTCGAATTTGTAGCTGCATGGTTGTGTTGTATCTTTTGATTTTCTAAGTAAAGGTTTACTCTTTCGATTCTTTCGAACACGAAGATTCTGTAACATAAACTTTGATTAATTACATTTGAAAAAAGCAATGTGTAATAAATTTTTGTAATTCAATAAATTTCAAGTAAAAGGGAAATATCTGAAGTCACGATAATGTTTCTCGCAAAGCGCATAAAGAAAACCTTAAGTAAAAGTCATTTTTATTATTTGTGACGACCAACTCCGACGTGATTTCGTGATACCATCGCGAGCGACTAATACAAGAAAAAACGTGCTCTTAGGTTAAACGCACAAAATGTGCGTTCTAGAATCTTCTACGTTACAAGTTCTAACGCAAAGCATTTAAAAGTAAGCTATCGATAATGAAATATAACAATAAAACGTTACACAAACTTAAATGAGCATTAAATTGCGAATATTTTTTGCTTAAAAATTCGATTACAAGCAACACAAACCTCACAACTTGAGATACGGCAAAAAAGGAAGCTCCGACTGCTATGGCGTCGATGTGGCGTTGCCCTTTCTAGAACCAGACTTTTATTTCCGGTATTAAGCCGAGAACACACGCAGAGAGAAATGACACACGAGAACACTTGACCAATCAAAGACGAGAATATCCTAGGACTTTTTTTGCACTGGTTGTCTGTGATTGGCTGGCTCGCTTACAACCCTGCGATAATCACAAATGTTTTCATGTGCGTCGGTTTTATTATTAAACCAAACACAAAACCTCAAAACTTGTCAAAACATAGTCAAGATACTAGTATAAAGTCTTCAAAAATTAATTAAATACAATAATAATAGGAAACAAATAATTAATACTGTGTAATAAGAGAATATATTGCTGCTGTTGTGTGTTGTCTGTTCTCAACATCTCCAAAATGGATAATCAGGAAACGCTTGCAGAGAAAGATAACGACGAAACTCCGAAAAAGGTTAGTGAAGCAAAATTTTTTTTACACAAACTTTTCTATACTATTAAGTCGTACAACATTGTGTGATAATATACATTCTGCATTTTTGAAACTCTTATTTTTGACGCAGAAATATAGAAGGGAGGAAGAAGAAGACAGTCCCCTGGAAACTGACGATTATGTGCCTTATGTGCCAGTCAAACATCGGAAAAGACAATTGCTCACAAAAGTGGGTAAACTTGGACAGCTGAAGGAAGACATTAATGGTGTTGGGAAAAGCAGTAGTGAGAATGAAAAAGATGATGGCGACAATGATGATGGACAAGTCTGGGGAAGAAAGTCCAATATCTCTCTCTTGGATCAACATACTGAATTAAAGAAATTGGCTGAAGGTTTGGATTTCCTAAGACTTGTATGCAATTTTTATACGTTAAAATATTGTAAAATATTGTAAAATATTGTGTTTATTAAATGTAATTATGATTTCTATGTTTCTGATTATTGTGACATTTAGCCAAGAAAGAAAGTGCTATGGAAAAGCAGTTGAAAGAGGAAGAAAAGATTCTAGAAAGTGTTGCTGAGAACAAAGCTCTGATGGGTGTGGCTGAATTAGCCAAGGGTATTCAATACAAGGATCCTATCAAGACCAACTGGAAACCACCAAAGATAATACTTGGTCTTGGTGAGATGCGTCACGAAAAAGTAAGGAGGAGGCTCAGAATAATTGTGGAAGGTGACGAAGTACCCCCGCCATTAAAGACTTTCAGAGAAATGAAGTTTCACAAGGGTATTTTGTACGGATTGGAACAGAAGGGCATTGTTAAGCCAACTCCGATTCAAGTTCAAGGAATACCTACAGTGTTAGTTTTTAACATGTTTATAGTATCTGATTATAGCATATGCGATTGATCTAGAAACTAATGTTGAATGCATTGCAGATTGTCAGGACGAGACATGATCGGAATTGCATCCACTGGAAGTGGCAAGACTTTGGTATTTGTTTTACCAATTATCCAGTTCTGTTTGGAGCAAGAAATCGACATGCCCTTTATCAAGAGAGAAGGACCCTATGGTAAACATTTTATACAATGACATAATAACATTTATGTATACAAATATCAATGTTTTTTTAATGTGTTATATGTTTTATTTTTTACAGGTTTGATAATATGCCCATCAAGAGAGTTAGCCAAGCAAACTTATGACATAATTCGGCACTACACCAATAGCTTGAGACAAATGAATTGCCCGGAAATTCGCTGCTGCTTGGCGATCGGAGGTGTGCCGGTTTCGGAATCGTTAGCTGTGATCAACAAGTTAATATTTCGATATTTTTCTGTTTTTTATATATTGTATACAAACTTATACTAAATTCTTTATTGTTTTTAGAGGTGTACACATAATGGTGGCAACACCGGGACGTCTGATGGACATGTTGCACAAAAAGATGGTTACCTTAAATCTATGCCGTTATCTCTGCATGGACGAGGCAGATCGCATGATAGACATGGGATTTGAGGAAGACGTGCGAACGATATTTTCGTTTTTCAGAGTAATTATTACACTTCGTTTTGGTTTGCGCGTCACGAAGTTAAAAGGAAACATTTACGAGCATTAGTTGAAATAACAAAACTTTGTCTGTTTAGGGTCAGAGACAGACATTGTTATTCTCCGCTACTATGCCGAAGAGAATTCAAAACTTCGCACGTTCGGCTTTGGTTAAACCGGTAACGATAAATGTCGGTCGTGCCGGAGCAGCGTCGATGAACGTGATACAGGAAGTGGAGTACGTCAAGCAAGAAGCTAAAGTTGTCTATCTGTTGGAATGTCTGCAGAAAACCGCGCCCCCGGTCTTGATATTCGCGGAAAAGAAACGCGACGTGGACAACATTCACGAGTATTTGCTCATAAAGGGAGTGGAAGCTGTCGCGATTCACGGAGGGATAGGTAGAGAATATTTCGAGATTTATTTAATAAATAACAAATAAGTGTCTGACTAAATTAATAAATTGAATTTTACTCAATAATTGTTAAAGAGAACATATTACTCTTAACGTTTTCAGATCAGGAAGAAAGATCGCGTTCGGTAGAAGCATTTCGCGCGGGTCGAAAGGATGTTCTTGTTGCGACAGACGTTGCCTCCAAGGGTCTCGATTTTGCCGACGTAAAGCACGTTATAAATTACGACATGCCGGACGACGTGGAAAATTATGGTAATATATAGATTGCGGAAACTCTTGATGTTAGAAACTGAGATAAAATATTGATGTGACTTTTCTTGATTCAGTGCACAGGATAGGACGAACCGGTCGTTCTGGTCGTATCGGTATAGCGACGACGTTTATCAACAAGGCGAACGACGAATCTGTATTGCTTGATCTGAAACATCTGCTGATGGAAGCCAAGCAGAAGGTTCCACCTTTCCTGCTCGAGCTTTGTTCGGAGAACGAAAAATATCTCAATCTCGGAGGTAAGATAACAGTTGGCAATGTTGTCTCTGATTTAGTGTTTCTTGCTCTTGTCATTTTGTGACTTTTGTGTATTTTCTTTTATTTGCAGACGAACGTGGTTGCAGTTACTGCGGTGGACTGGGACACAGGATCACAGAGTGTCCCAAGCTGGAAGCTGTGCAGAACAAGCAAGCGTCCAATATCGGTCGCCGCGATTATTTGGCCAGCAACGCTGCGGATTATTAAACAATATATATCTTATTAAGTCAAATTATTCGCATTTATTGTAAATATGTAAATATACAAAACCTTTATGATAATTTTATTTCTTTTATTCTATTCTCCTAAAATATCTACGAATAAAGGTTTTTTGTGTTTGGATAACTTGATTTTTATTGCTAAAAGGAAGATAATTTCTGTGTAGTTGCTTTGGTTGCGATTAGAATTTTCGCGCGTGTAATGGCCTTCGTGTCGCTTCCGTTCTTCTTCCAACATGGAGACAGTTTCTTTTCCGGCTAACACTGTTGAAGTCGTCTGTGACAATGAAAGCCAAGGGAGAAGTAAGTCAGTTTTGTTTATTATATTGTAAGATTAATGTTTTTAAAACTAATCCTGTTGATCGAAGCGTCGAATCCTCACTGAGACTTGCATAAACATGTTGAAATTAAATTACAAAGCAGAAAGTTTGTTGTAGCATAACCTCTACTTGCCCGTCAACATGTGTTGGCACGTGCAACCGGTCGATCGCGCGATGTGCTTGAAAATACTTACTTCGATGTTTTTCAGTTGAAGGAATACGAGGTGATTGGGCGTAAACTGCCCACGGAAAAGGAGAAGAACACGCCGCTTTACAAAATGCGAATTTTCGCTCCGGACGCGATTGTCGCCAAGTCAAGGTTCTGGTACTTCTTGCGTCAGCTCAAAAAGTTCAAAAAGAGTACGGGAGAAATTGTATCCCTGAAGCAGGTACTTGATCTCACGATTGACATTTGTGTTATATATATAAACAAAGTTATGACTGTTCTGTTTCATGACTTCAATCCAATTGTTTCAGATTCCGGAGAAAACTCCAACCAAGATCAAGAACTTCGGCATCTGGTTGAGATACGACTCGCGATCGGGCACCCACAACATGTATCGGGAGTACAGAGATCTTTCCGTCAGCGGTGCTGTAACGCAGTGCTACCGAGACATGGGTGCTCGTCATCGCGCGCGTGCTCACTCCATCCAAATAATCAAGGTGGAAGTTGTGAAGGCCGCGAATTGTCGCAGACCGCAGGTGAAGCAGTTCCACGACTCCAAGATCAAGTTCCCGTTGCCCAAGCGCATCCATCACAGAAACAGAATGCCGTTGTTCAGTGTTCGCAAACCGCGCACCTATTTCCTTTAAATATTGTGCAGTATTTTCTACTGTGTATATAAAAACTGAATAAATGCGTCGCTATATATACTATTTTTAATCTTTATTTACAATCTCTTACGTCACCAGCTTCGTTGCGCTCTTCAGCATTTTGAGACTGTGAAAAATGTTTATTAACATTTCCCGGGTTAAAGCACACGCTGTTATTTCACACTTCTTATTTCTTCAGCACATTTTTGTCCGCGTATATTTCGCGTTTCAACGTATACTTGCAAGCACCTACGGTGTGTTTTATCAATATCACTGTTCGTTAACATAGGAAACATATACACATTTTTTGATCTAGAAAAACATGTTTTATTCAAGTAACAGTTTAGCTTCATTTCCATTAACTTTCTTATTGATACCATGCTGAACAGCAAATTCGTGTTTAACACTTGCGAACAGAATGTCCGTAAGAAGGAAGATTTGCGCTATGGCGAAAGCCAGTGTAACCCCGAAGTAGAAATTCGCGTTCGCCGACCTCGAGTAGATCCACTGATGCCACACAGTTGGAGCGAAGACTGTGCAGAATAGCACGAAACAACCTACGATAAATCCTTGTTGCATATCTGTAAAAAAATCAAGAATATATTTAAAAAAATGTTAAAAAATCTAACACGACACAAGAAAAACATCATTTCGCTCACGTTGAAATAAATGCTTCCACATCGGCAGTAGTGATATATAAAATCCGACATCCCCAATGCACGGATATGACTTGAATATAGCGGCTATTGCTAGGTAGGAAAAGGCCAGTAACATCGGATCGCGCCGTAACCGCAGCGCGAGAGGGACTATGTACAACAAACCGACGTTGATCTGAAACGAGGCGATGAAGAGCCATCTGAAGTGCTCGAACATCTCCGTGAAGAAATACCAATAGAGCCCGATATTCGGACGCAGATCAGGAACGGTTAGAATAAAACCGATTGTGCTCCAGAGAAACGACCATCTTCCCATGATGTAGTAAGAAACGACAAACAGAGCTGCCAAGATGCTCGCAAATGTGATCAGCATCGTAACGATACCGAGCTTTTTGTTCTCCGCTGTTCTGACTACGTAGATGGTCGACGGCACCATGAGAGACACGGGATAGAGTCCTTGGAGCGTCAGCAGCGCTACTGACGCGCAGCATCCGAGCACCGAACGTCTCGTCATCGAGACAAGCGCGATCGAGTAAAGCAGATTGGTGAAAACCGTGGTCGTTAGGCCGACACAGTTTAGTATTATGTAAGGGTTGAATAAATACGCCGCTGAAACGTACAAGGGAGATATACTGAGAGCGTCATCAAGTTTTTTCTTCTCATCGCCTTCCTCCTTCTTTTTTGTCGCCTGCAAATTAATATTAGAAGAAGAGATAAAGAGATCATTAATGAACACATGCAGCAAATTAGATTTTACGATTAAAAAGTTTGCTTCAGTAACTGACCGTTTCAATTGCATAATGCCTAGCGATAATGATGAGACACAAGGCAGTTGCCAAGTCGCTTACAACAAATAACAAGAATAATGCCCATTGTGGTAAATACTTCTGCATAAGATTGAAGACAAACAAGCCGATTGGAGTCTCGTGAAACAGATCGCCCTCGTAGGGGTCTATTCCAAAATTGTGCAAGTAAACACCTTCTGTCACTGAAAATTGATTGAAGGTTGTTTAACGTATGTTCTCTGTACGCTTAATAAATTACAAACTAATTTTTTGCTTGTCCTTAAGTAATTCATCAAATCTTTGTCTTTTATATTCTTTTAATTTAAAATACATCTCTCTTATGAATCAAAAGCAGCTAACCTCGCTTCCACGAGTTCAGGGCGGTTGATACCTCCACGCGATCGCTGATGATCTTCTGGTAGTCAGAGTTCATTAACAGCAGCCTAATGACACCGGCCAGCGCGAAATTAGACAAACACCTTTTTAACATGTTGCGCTTTTTGCTAATTTGTGTTGCGAACGATTCATCTGTCGCACACGAGTATAACCTATCTTTCTAATGGCACCGGTGACCGCATACCCTCTCACAAAAATCACGTCGCTGCTATTGACAAGATGATAATTTCACGAACGCTATGATAGCCACTCGTGTAACGGTCGCATTTACTCAAAAAAAAATTTTTTGACGTTTGCTACGAGAACGAAACCGCGGACGCTATCATGGCCGTAATACGTGTGTTGCTTGCGCGCGCATGACTGGAGACTGGACAGACTGAGCGGTGGGCGAACGAGGAAGGGGAGCAATGGCGGGGTGCGAGTTGATTGTCGCTTGCTTTACGTTCATGTTTCATACAAAAATGTGTTATCAAAAAAATAAATGTAATAAACAAAATGATCATAGTAAAGTGCAAAAAATGTGGAACGCTTCACGATTTTGCGTGTCATCCTTGCGCAGGGGCCATGCTAATCTTCTCTGTATCGTTCCAATTTTAGTATATG
>QVOB01021222.1:0-42967 GCA_014839585.1 Pseudomyrmex concolor | reverse complement strand
AAAGATCATTTACTTACTGGTCAAAAGTTCGAAGGCAGCCACGCAATCTCGGATTCATCTCGATCTCGCGTCCTAAATGCCACAAAGTAGCGAATCTACCAAACGCCTCGATTCTCTTTTCCGGATTTTCGGACGTGAGCTCGGATCCAATTAGATTCTCAACCGCGTTACAGGAATTGTACAAAGCGTGATGTAGTTCGTGCAACAGTTCTACGCAACGCATTCTGAACTTGTGCGCCGGAAGCTCACCCAAATGATGCCACAGAGAATGTGCCAATACCTTTACTCATAAAAATAAATTTATCTCTTTTTAACATTCTACTAAATTATATGCCGAAGACGTGTATATTGCAAATACATTACCTGAAATACATTGGTGTACTGCATCAAGTAAGTTACGTGCCACTGCTTCAACAAAGGCACTATGATCACGGTCGTTACGCCTTCTCCGCTCTTCGGATGTGTCTCAACATCATTGTGTGCTTTCAGCAATGCTATCAAGTCTAGTAACGTAGCGATGCTGATTAATTGCAATGTCGGTTGTTTTCGCAACCAGCAAGAACAAACTACCAGAACTTTCAACCATTCCGGGAGAACCTGCTCGAATTTCGGCTCTTCCTCCACGAGCAGATCATCACCGGGGAGAAAGTATTTTGGAAACGTGGACAATTCGACAAACAGACTGGACGCGATCTTCATCGCTTCGTTCCAATCCGAATGCGACGCGACGTCGAGAAACAAATGAAAAATATCCAGGCACTTGGTATCCTCGCTTGCGGATGCATCTTGACTAAAGAATCCGGAATCTTCCGTTTTGTTTAATCTAGAAGTCAACAAAAATTCCAACCCACGCATCATGTCCTCGAAGCTCTTTCTCGGGCAAGACACCATTAAGTAGTCGAACATGTCCTGCACCGTTCTCTCCTTGCTAAGTATTCGATTGCTAATTAACTTAACGTAAAATATTTCGTACTGACGAAGACACTTTTCCAACATGGAATGCTGCGCCTGAAACGCCGGAGATGGTCCCCTAGTTAAGGATCCCGTCGATCCCATTGGATTAACATTGGTGAAACACTTCAACAGCTGACTGTTTGACGACGAGTTCATTCCATTGGTCTCGTTACTACAGCTTGCTTTGATATCGTCCATACTTTTGTTTCGCGGCAAAGGTTTCGTATCTTCGTTCACTACGACCGATATGTTACTTCCGTCAGCTTGTATGGTATAAGTGTCGGTTAATTTGCTCTTACTTCCCTTCTTCTTAGACTTCTTCTCGCTTCTTTTGGTGGCACCACCGGAATTAGCTCTTCTTCTTGTAGTTGGACTTTTTTCCGCGAATGAACTACTCGACGTGTCGGGTTTATTCAATTTACTATCCGACTGACTCTTTTCCAACGGAATCGTCGTCAAAGAATTATCGCTAGGAACTGTAATGGTGTTTAAAGACGCGTCTGCTTTCACGTCCACTTCGCTCTTATCGTTATGAGTAGTTATCATCGACGGTTGCACCTTTGACAGAATTTTAGCGCACAATTTGAGACTCTTTGAAATTTCCATCGAGGACAGGATGCTAATGTGATGCAAAAGTTTGCTGATTATTTCGTAGAATAAACCAGGAAGATGTTCAGATGGCGTGTCTATGAATGCGTCTAACGATACAGTTTCCAACAAGAATTCCGTTAGTATGCACACTTCCACCAAATTTGGCATTCTGCTGCCGACCGGTCTCACGGTGACATCTTCTATCGCAACTTGGGTCTTCGATCTGGCATTGCAGGCCTTCTCGAACAAATGGCCGCAGTGTATCCAGATGTACGACGGTTCTAAGGTCGAAAATAAGAGATTCGCAGATTTCACTACTTCACTCGCTTTCGGAGTTTGACTTGGCGCGCACTGTTTGCAGGCATTATAAAATGTCCTGGAAAAAAATATATACATATAATTTTTAAAAGATATTAAAAACAGACTTTAATATTCTTTCTGTATAAATGCCAGTTACCTAAACACTTCAAACAGAATATCATCCAAAATTACTGGTCCAATATCCACTTTATCGAGCAACGAAACAAGTATTCTATACGGCTTCAGATCTTGCGAATTTTCCTCGCAAACTTCTTTAAGTAGGTATTTTATTGCTTCAACTAGCATTTCTTTTGAATATAAATCAAAATATGTTACAGAATCCTCCTTGGTGTCTGTTACGTGATTCTTTTTCTTTAAAATTGACGTGCTCACTTCAGTACCCAATAGCCAAGCGAATAAACGTCTGCAATTGTATGAAAATACGTGTGTAATATAAAAAAACCTATTTTTCTTTAACTTTGTTACACATTTGTATACATTATCTTTCTTTACCTATTTAAACTCATGTCTCTCCGCAATATGGTAACCAAAGCAGCTTTGATCAACAGTACCATATCTTCGTGCGTCAATTGACTGTTGTGTATAGGAAAACCTATTAGTAAAAAATCAAGTGCACTTCTTTGCACTAGCACCGAAGTATCTTGCACTCCAGCGCATAAGGCTGAAACCTTTCGAAAATTATGTAAATTAAAAACTCAGTGTAACGTTTAAAATTGTATATAATCAAACAAGAATTTACTTTACCATGATTTTAGTATTAGTACCCATAATATAGTTTTGCTCTTCCATTGACAATTTTTTGTTGAAATGTGCTAATACAAATGATATAGCAGGCAATCGGATACCGGAATTTGAAGCTAAACAGTCCCAAAGACATGCGTAAAAGTGTTCAGCACCAACACCATCACATACTTTTTCCAGTAATGAATTAGTTCTGTTGAAATAACATTTATAATAAAGTTTTTTAAAAACACATCTATCAGAATAATCCATGTATTATTTACTGTATTACTACTGCTACATAATTAGTATCTAAAACAATTTTTAAGAGTAATTTAACATTATGCACCTGTCAAAATGATCAGATCCATCTTCTAATCCTAAGAGGACACCGCTTAAAAAACCACTCAATCCTGGTCTCAATCTTTCACCAAGAGGCACAAAATGTGTCTCATATACTGTTAACAATGATGGTCTAACATTCATAGCAGCATGACCCAATAATGGAAAAAGGCCTAATCAAGAAATACATATTAAAAATGTGTTAAAGCTACTTGCTACCAATAAGTTTGTTTTGTTAACATATGTCACTTACCTGCACTGTAGATAAAAAGCTCATGACTCAACCTATTGGTACCCATACATTTAAAAATAATGTCATATGTCTCTAAAGCTTTCAAATGAACACCAGAAGGTAATGCTGGATGCATACATTGGGCTAGTCTCTTTGATATTTTAATTCTCCTTGGAATAACAGGAAATTTCATATGACTTAATAATACTTTGTTAAGTTTTCCTAATGCAGAAATTAGATCTGCCCATTCGCTTGTATATTCAAAGCTCTTTAGAGCTTTATCCACAGCAGACACATAGCTGTAAAAAGAGTATACATATTACATGTATAGAAATAAAATAAAAGTATAAATTAAACAACTTGAAACATATAAACATATTTAAAATCACAATTCAAACAAACAAGTAAGATTTTACACATTATATAAAAAATAGAATAAATTAATATATTCCATATTGTACTTACACTCGGTATTTCGAGTCTTTCATCAGCTCGTACTCTTCCAAAGCAATAGATCCCATTGTTGCACTTTAATTGTAAGATTTACTTTGCAGCTAAATAAACTATATTGATATCTCCTATATAACTTTACATTGTTTCTGACTTTTTGTCTTAAAATGAGTCACAATAAGTCATTCACATTTCACATTTCATATCACAGACCTTATCATACAAGGTATCATGGTTAGATAAGAGGATATTCCAATACCTAGAATTATAAATCTGTTATTAACATTATTATTAATACATATCTCTTCCACAAATGTTTTCTAACATCTCTAGACTAGATTAGAGAGAATAGATTTTGTTTTCGAGAAGAAAACTTACCCTCTTGCTCTCGCATCGAATTAATAACGGTCTGCAAACTCTAGCCAGAATATAGCACGCTCGTGAGTACATTTGTGCGTAATGTTTATACAGGCCAAACTCATCGGTCCCGCTATCAATTTAGTTATCTCGTTTCCTTTGGCGACTGAGAGTTTTCTGTTTTTTTTTTTTTTCCTTCACTTAATCATCGGCAATTTCCCATCGACATGTCTAAATTAACCACGAGTGTTCAATTGAAACTTTCGTGTCAAGGTCTGCGTTAGCTGTTCGTGAACCACTGTAAACTCCCGACGTCGTCGATCATGGACACGTAACCGATTGGAAGAACCAGTTTTGCACAGTTTCACACAGCTGTGTTCCTGGAATCGTTGAGTAAGTTCGTATTCGCGAGCGGCAGTACGCGGTGGTCTCCACCGAGAAAAGTGAAGTCAGTACTAAAATAGAAGAACATTACACGGTGAAATTATTACTACACACTCATTGGTCGAGACGGTAACACGGAATAGAACCACGTCCACTTGTGGCGTACGCACCGACGTAGTTGCTCGTAAACATGGCTACGTAGTTGCCGATGGGCACCACACGTGGACATTGCGCTGACTTACGGGGCGGCAAAACGATTTCACATTCTCAATGGGTTTGGAACGAAGGGGCGCGTCTACGTCAACGACGGACTCCACGGTATAAATATGTAAATACAGTATGGCCGAAAGAAGCGAGAGATTCCTTGCCTTTCCGGACGGTCTTGTGGACGACCGCGAATGAGAGAGTTGTGTAACAATCCGCTGTTCCATCGTAATCCAACGTGTTCATACGTGTCTCCCGTCATGACAATGTAAACAGCACACTCCCGAGCTCTTTTGCGACGTATCTTTTGTATCCGGCGGCTTCGGCGGGGAGGAAATGTCTCTTCGCTGCGCCACCAGTGAGAGAAAGAGAGAGCGAGCACGGGGAATGTTATGTTTATATCTCGGCTGAGAGGACGCAGCATCTTGCATTTTCGCGAACTCCCGAAATACGAGCGTCGAGTGTGCGTGTCGCGAGTGTACGAGAAAAAAAAAAATGGGACGCGACGCACGACGGCGACGTCGGTGCACGGTCTAACAAGCGATGCCGCGACAGGCGCACACCGCCGCCGCGTCGTTTCCCGACGTTTCGCACGCTGACGATGTCAAAGTCGCAGGTGCTGTTATGGACACGGATGTAGAGACCGGCAAAAGTGAAGGGTGTGAAAATATCCCGGGCTGCTCTGGTTACTCTAGCATGGTGCACAGCAAGAAAGTCATTAAACACGCGCTACGACAGCAGGCCAAGCGGCGCAGAAAGAACACAACAATAGCGTCGGGCAATTCGCGGACGTTGCCCAGAATCGTGGTGAAACCGCTTCCACCACCTCCGCCTGACGATCCGCCGTCTCCGGTTAATAACACGCAGCACATTAATACTGGTAATTTCAAATTATTGTCTGATTTCTGTGTATCTTTTCGTAACGTTTTTCACATGTCAGTGAGATTTGACAGTTGGACTCTGTCAAAAACAGTTTAACTTGTCTTGGTACACTCTTGATTTTTGATTGTTTTCCAGGTGGTAGTAGGCCACGATTGCCATCAGTCTTGTTAGAATTCTCTTGTCACTTCTTTATGTTATTGAATAAAAAGCTGACATCTCTCTTTAAGCAGCACGATAGTCAAAGTTAGATACATGAGAAATACTTTAATCTCATGAGCTTTCTTTGATTATCTTTTAGAAATAAAATTTAAAAAGCATTTCTAATTCTTGTATACTTTTTTTTTTGTATATATAGCAGTGGAAGAACCCGCTGCCACAATGAGAGAAGTCTTGGCCAGTCTACCTGGATTTAGCTTGAAGTCAGGTCGTAGACGATCCACAAAGAGACTGTCGGCAACAGCGCAACTAGAAGCTGGTCTTGTGGATTTGGAATCTCCTGCGAGCATATTAGCAAGTACGAGCTTACGTTCTCTGTTAAATAGGCATACATTTCAAGGTTTACCTCCATTGTATCAACGGAAGCTTGCACAACTCCTGCCTGCTGTAGATCGACAGGTATCTCTCCTCTGATTTCTAATATCTTCTACAATGTTTACATACTTATCACCGAAAACTATTTAAGTAGTTTTATTTGTCGAAACAATTTAACGTATGTTATTCTTATTCTTAGGACGCTGCTATCTCTGGATTGAACAATGAATTTTTTGCGAGAGCTTGTCTAGAATGGCGAAAACGTTTGGCAGAAGGAGAATTCACACCAGAAAACCAACAACGCTTGAAAATGGAGGCTGAACGAGATAAAAATAAGCTAGATCCGTGGAAAGTGAAACACTTCGAACCGATATGGGGAGAAAAACGAGAGCCTAAACTTAAATCGGCCCTCCATTACTTTACGGAGCGTTCTACCGGTGCGGTAACGCGTTCAAGTTTAAGACTTCGTTTAGAATCTAACGCGGATATTCCGACGGCGGAACATGCTGTCTGTCCTATGATAACTGAAGAGAAGGTCGATACCAATTGTAAAACTGAGCTCAGCATAAAGAGTTCTGATGATTTGATGACTAATCCTGAAGAGGTACAACCGAACTTAATACCTTTGGATTATAACGTATTGTCAGACAATTTGACTGATGAGAAACAATTGGATGATCCCACGAATGTAAGTTCCGTCGAGGTGACGGAAGACATTCAAATGCATGAAAGTAAAACGGAAGAAACGGAGAAACTCACGGATATTTGCGAGAAACAAGACACAACCGAGAGCAATGACATTGCGAGACAAGATATTTGCCAGGAAAATATCTCGAATGTTTACGAGGAAGATACAGATTTTTCTAACGAGAAAAATCTGCAGCCTATAGAAAACAATGTGATCGAAGCGTCTGAAGAAGACACTGTGTTGCTGGCCGATGATAATTCGTCGCCGAGATCTAGCGAACATATAGAACACGGATCACACACGTCCGGAGAATCAATTTCGCAGTTGTCCGCCGAATATATATCGCAAACATCCATGGAACAAATTTCTCAAATGTCAAAGGATCAGATCTCGCAATTGTCTACTGATCAAATTTATCAAATATCCGACTGCGAGACTACAAGCATTCTTGAAACTTCATCGCCGCAAGATCAGGTCAGACCTGCGGATATTGTTATGGAGGACACCGGTTTGATTAATAGCGATCACGCCGAAACAACACAGAACTCTCATGAGAATTCAGCGGACAGCGAGTCGCAAATTCCAGAAGGAATGGAAATTGATAGCGAAACCTTACAACGTATTCATGAACTTGAGGTAAGATGGTTTTTGTTGTAAGTTTTAAACGATAGACGCGCGGAATGTATTAATGTAAATTTGTTAATATTAAATTGATGTAAAAATTCGAAAAACTTTACACAATACTTATATATGGATGTTTTCTTCAGTGTCTTTATTTAAAAACGTTACAATTCAAGTAATAAATCACTTTAGGTTCAAGGAGAAATGCGTGAAATGTATGAAGAGATTTCGGGATGTCCGGAAGAAATAATATATCCCATTCTTGAGGGTATGGACATGGCTTCAACCAACGCAGAAGTGACGGAACAGCAAGTAGTATCTGGTCAAGCTGAAGATACCAGAGAAACAGATGTAAATGCCAGTAATGAAGATGAAGCTCTTCGGGATGCAAATAATTATGTCTGTTCCGAAATGATGGAATGTAGTTGGACGGTGGATCCGACTGTTAATAATATTAATAGTAGTAACAATAGGGTAAGTACATCATATTTGATATAACTGAAGCAGAAAAATAAATAAATCATAAAGCTGTGTGTAAAATACAACAACATTTATACAAAGAATGTAAATCTTAAAGTTGGCTCTGATGTTATCGAAATATTATATTAGTTTTATTTTTTATTTTTGCAAAGACGCAAGAGGAGCTGCAAGTACCTTGGCCTTTGGTAGCAGCTGCTCTTGATGGGTCTGTAGCAGCTAATATTACAGTAACAACGCAAGACGAATGCAGCGAAACCTCGACAACGACTGACTCCACGACTTCGTCGCAACAATTTATTAACACAGACACCAATGTCGAATCGGTTAACTGTATTCAGTTGCCGGTTGTTCAAGGAACTACTTTTCAATCGGATGGCTTAGCCATCAGCACGCCAGGAAGCAGTTGCGTTATGAAGAATCTGCAATCGCAAAGTCCACCGATTATCACATTTCCGCCATTGCAATCCATCAGATTCGTGCAAACCAGCTTCAATCCGGAACAAGAAACGTCCTCGCTGACGAATAATTCGTCTACGATCTCTGCCCAACTTCAGCCTCAGCAAAATACCACCGCGCAAGTTAACATGATACGACCGCAGGACACAATCGCTCAGATAAATAATGGGGCGCGCGGTAACGTGAATCAGAACGCCATTGCGACGCAGGGTCAAGTGCAAAATACTCTCTCGACCACCATGGGAGTGCAATCTCAAAACCGTGCGCAGAACGCGATTGTTATTCAACAGCAGACTTCTACTCAACCTCGACAAATTGCGGCAGCTGTGCAGCAACAACAGCAAGCGCAGCAACAGCAACAACAATATGCCGGATCATCCGTAACCGTCTCGCGAACCTCACGTGTATCTAATCAAGGTAGCCAAAGAGGTTCCAGAAGTGGCAAAGAACAAGGAGGAAATCGGTCAAGAAGCTCCACAAAAGAGCCTCCGGGTGCTGTTAATCTCGAGCGCAGTTATCAGATATGTCAAGCGGTAAGTTAATCAAATGCTTGATGTAATTTACACACACGTGCATCGACGAGCTTTTATTCCATAGAAAGAGAAACAAAGTACTGACACGGCATTAAAGTTTCTCGCATTGTGCATTTTCTAATTACTATTTTCTAATTGATAAACAGAGATACACGGACTATTTCAGGTCATACAAAGCTCACCGAATAGAGATCAATTGAAAGCTCATTTAAAACCACCGCCTAGTTTGCTTGCCAGAGGAGACGGTGCATTCACAACTAGTAAATCTGGTGGGCGTACTCTGACGACAGTCAAATCTCAGAAAACGCAGCAAGCGATACAAAATAAACAAGCTCAAAATAAAACGCAATCAGTCATGCTGAGACATGTATTCGCTACAGCTCGTCAAGCTACGTCAACGGAGGTACGTTATGTATATTACTAAACTATATCTTTTTACTGTTAAGTGCCTATTTACGCGACAAGTGTAACTTGCATATTAAGGGTAAAGTATAATAAACATCATTTTTGCATTAACATTTTTTTTTGTAAGAGATATGCAAATAAAATGCCGTTATTTTTGCGCAACGTACTTAGAAAGAAAAATCTTATGAGATCTCAATAAAATTTGCAAGAAAAAATATAGATTGCAATAAATATAGATTGCGAGGAAATAAGTATTAGTTAAAAATAGTTTTTAAATGTTTTATTTTAAATTCGACTTTTTTTTATTGTAACATTTTTCTTGTATATAAAATAACGAGACACTTGACCGTACGTGCATACTATTTTATCCTTTTCTGTGTGTACAGTGCTAATCTCGCGGGTCGCTTGTGATGATCTCTGTATCATACAGGTATACCTAAACAAACAAATCTTTACATTAGTTTTGGGTTTCTTCTACATGCAGTAGAAATAGATGCGACTTTAATTGTCAGACGAAACGACAATTGCGACATAAATTGCTGCAATAATTTATGTACACAAGTACATGAAAAATGAATAATCAATGAACAAGTGTATTGTACACAATCAGATGAACTTGTATAAGATATCAAAATATTACTTGTGTAACATATTTCTATTGTCGGGCAAAAATAACTTGAGCCTGAGGCATCAGTTCAAGTTGCATCAAATCGTTCACGACAATATTTTGTTAATTACATGCGCTTTACGTTGTAGGTTGCAGAAAACACTCCTATAGCGCAACTTGGCTCCACTACCAGCAACGGTCTTGGGCAATATATACTTGTACAAAGAACGGGAGTTGGGGATGGTGCACCGAGAGCGTCATCCGCTCCTCCACTACCACCGCAGATCGCAGGAGTGGGCGTTGGGGTCCATTTGGTGCGAGGGAGACCAGCGAGCGCTGGGGAAGGATCTCACCAGGCCGTCACTTTGAAGGCGAGAGGCGCGGATAGTAGAGTGACGGGCGGTGCGGAACCCGGTGCACCCGGCATGATAATCGGCGGCGATCCACCACCACCGTGTGAATGTAATATGCGAGGAGCCATGGTAATATGTCGGCAGTGTGGTGCCTTTTGCCACGATGACTGCATCGGGCCTCAACGTATCTGTGCTACCTGCCTCATACGTTAAATCGTTCTCTTCAAATGTTTGTCTATAAATTCTGATCCGTTGTAAGATCAAGAGTGCTGAGCTTCCCGATTGATCGATAAGTTAACAGAACACCAAACAACACGTTGTTATACTCGTTGTAAATTTACGATGCAATACATTGAAAGGATTTCTGACGACACAGAGAAAACTACTCAAATTATTTATTCCGAGAATTACAAGTTGCTAGATCCAGCACTCTTACATTAACGGAAGTTCTTGCAGCTCTTTTTTTTTTTTTTTTTTTTTAAGACAATTTTACTGATGAATACATAGCATAGAAACACTCATAGAGAATATTCATTTATCTTCACTTTCTCTTTGAAATCATCAAACTCTAGTCTGTATCATAATCTACTTATTCCACGTTTTACACTTATTTATTGATATTTATTGTTGGTAACGGTTTTTGTATCTTTTTTTTTTTTTTAGGTTTTTACATACTTTTTAGTGTATTAATATCGCCACTTTATAGCTGCAATTATAAAAGTAACGTTGTTTCTCGCAGTATCATTTACTAATACTATTTGATGATTTAATAATGCAGTAATGTACATACAATGTAATTCCGCATGCTAATACCGATGTTTCGACTGTATCCTTGAGATCCTCGCTTAAAAGTTTACGACGAAAAAAAAAGTCTCTTATATACCGACCCTTAATAACAGTCTTCCACTAAAACATCACACTCTGTAATATGTATGTTTGTTATTTATTTATTAACACGAATTTATTTTTATTATATATATGTAGCTACGTAGAGGATATTCCTGTACACGTTGATCTCATGTACATGTTGAAGCTAAACGACGAATCCTTTGTACATGCTCTCTTTTAATCATTCCTTTGGAATATATAATAGGAAGATCTACCGAGCTGAGTAATCTTTAATATATAGTTCAGGCTATCTTTTGCACATGTATTAGTACATGTTATATATGTCAAACTAGCGTTGTCAGTCGGATATTGTGTACAGGAACAGTAAAGAAAATTGATCATAAGAATGAATAATTGAATAAAAGATAACAGTTTATTGCAAATAATAAGAGAAATAACTGAATATTCATAGCTATAACAAACTATACATATGTAGCCTGTATCGTTCGATTTTAATTCTTTATATATGTTATAACTCGAACGTTTGTTGGTTAAACTGAGGAATGATTTATTGAGAAACTTGCGAACGATTTTTGATCATCATCGTAACTTGATCCGTAACTTGTTTGTTAAAATTTTTCGACAGCCGGTCTATGTACAATATTATTTTCCAATTATAATGATTGTCTAGTTTAAAGTCTATTTCAGACACATCATTTCCGGCAGTTTTTAGGATACCTTAATTATCTCTAATTTGAACACAACGCATTATAGTAAGTGCTTACAACTTTACACCTCATGATTACTGATAAGTATATTGAAATACAATTCAACTTTTTCTCTCTTGTAATTTAGCTAATTTAAGCAGCTTGGCAGCTGTCTCAGTGTTAAAATACTAAGAGGTATAAAAACGAGGTAACTTAATAAGTAAATTTTACAGACATCCAAATAAATATGAAAATCTTATTTTTAAGTTTACTTTGCAGAAGATTTTCTTTAAAAAAAGGAACTTGTTATTTCAATGTAACTTTGTACAGTAATTGTTTTTCAAAGAGTGTTTGTTGATTTTGTACCGAAACTTTCACAATACTCATGGTTTGCGCGAATTTTTAGTTTGCGAATATTTTAATTTCCAGAACTTGACTTTTTATATAAATTTGAATCCAGTACATCAATTAAGTCATACTAAATATTCTGTGACACTTGTTTGTTTTAGCACAGAATATTTAAAAAATAATACAAGCCTTACACCCTTTTTTTTATAGTGCAAGAATTTATCACATCATGATTTGTCTTCGGCACCTAAGAGAATAAAGATACAAAAGGATAAATATATGTTTAGATTGCAGGCATGGTTGCGCAACGCTAGTCTTTTAACAATTTATCATTTCTATCTTTTTGTGGAGAAATTGTTTTGCTTACTTTTAACCAAGAATTTTTGCCAGTGCGAGAAAATGACTGAGAAGCAGATTATGATGTGCTGTTGTAGCAAATATGCATTTTACGTATATATTCATTTCGTCCTTCATTATTATTACCATAAAGTTGTAATTGGATTTTGTCCAGGCATTGTTATGATTACCCTAAGGATTTTGAACGATTAAAGGTTTTGAGGTAACAACATGCTATAAGCGGCACACTGTAACCAAGAATGTGCCAGATTCTTGTAACTTAACATTTATTTTCTGACGTAATTATTATTGTTAATTAAAGCTACTTTAAGATAGTTTGTAATAAGTTGTGCCTCAATAATAACTTCTGTTTTAAATTTCATGTATTAACTAAGAAAATAGAATATATATATTTCCTCATTTTTTAGGTATATTTAAAAGTCTCACATTTCTAATAATAAGTAAAAAAAATTAAAACAGAAGTGACACGCAAGTGAGACATGATTTATTAAACTGAAACTATCGTATTTTACATTTACAATTCGTCTTGTGTATAACTTAACAAATGTTATTGCCTCAGCCTTAACTTACTTGCTTAATAACAAACCATTAAAGAAGTACACAAATATTGTGTCATGTATTTCTCTTATATTTTACTCCTCCACATTACTCTTATGCCGATAATCTATATGCGATATGTCATGTCGTGATTATGACATTTATTTTTTATCAGTAAAATTGTAGTGTAATTAGCATATTATTGCAATTCGATAGAAGTTACTCTGTATCCGTCGCTCAAATGTAAATAAAGTATAATATACGTTTAATATGAGAAGTTGTTTAATGTATACGTGAATATATATACATGCATATGTGTATACATACATGTGTATATATATATATATATATATATATATATATATCACACGATTAGAGAACGTTCGATATATATATATATATTGTAATGCTTTCGTAATTAAGCAAGCACAATTACACCAAGGATCGATAAAGCAATATATCTATTTAATATGACAAGTTGTTTAATATTGCGAATGTACATCATAATTACAAGACATTCGATGCGTATTTTGAATAAAATATTACAGCAGCCGCGCAAAAAAAAAGAATTATTATCTAAATATATATCGCGAGATGTTTCACTGTAATACACTTGGCGCCTTAATGTCATGTATTAATGATTACCTTATATATGTTATACATATTTCGTTATATAAAATATGTATTATTTACCTCGGTATACATATATATATATATATATATATATAATATAGTGTGTAATTAATTGATTATACATATGTACAGACTTATTATGGTTATGCAATGCCAATAATCCAAGCATATAAACAAAACAATATTATGTCAAAAGAAAGATACTCGATATTACCTGTTGTCTTACTTACGAACTTTCTCAGTACACATAGCAAACAAAATAAATTACGAGTCAAAGTATCGTCGCACATGATGTACAACGTTTTATTTACAAGCAGCTGATTAAGGTAGAGAGACTCATGTCCCCAGTATTGATAAATTATGTGATAGATGTAACATAGGTATATGTACATGTAATATCTTCGTTTCTCACAACCATTTTTATTACAATACCAACACATTCGCGCGATTACATATTATATTTTAGCGCTAAAAGTTATTTTTTTTTATTATTATTATTCTGAGCGTCTCTATTACGAAATCATGCGACCTGAATACAAGCAATTATTACTTCGCTCGCACGAATCTAATTAACATAATACAAGAACCCACAACTCGCGTATATAAAACTATAAGTTTTTACGTATATGTGCGTAGAAACAATTAACATATTAAAACTGTTTCGCGTAATCTCTCGAAGATCAGGCTTCACACGCTGTCTTGACTGTTCTCCTAATATCCTGAATTCTCAAGTTACGTACTCTTCAATTCGCTAACTTCTTATCGAACATACATTCCCGATAGCTTCATCCAGCTAAAAAGTGCAACGTGCAATCGTTTTCAGATACATTATTCATTGTTTCTCGGAATTGTAGATTAGATCAACCTCTTATCGAAACATGATGCTTTAATACTGTACTATCTATAGCGTAACACACACACACATGCTCGAAGAAACTTCCACATATGGCAGGAAATATTGTATTTTTATAAATTGCGCCGCGCGCTTCGCAACTTTTTTTTTCTCTTTATCTCAGACTTACTGTTTTTTCTTACTTGTGTTTCTCGGTGCGCCAGCTCTTGCCGGAATATATTTCCCTGATAACTTTGATTGTAGATCTACATATGTGTAATCTACACGTGTTCCGTTTTTCGCTATACATCTCCAATGATTCTCGCAAAACGATTCGTTTCAATACTGTGTTGTTTTTTTTCACAGAAACACTTTTATAATAGATTATTTATTAATGTCAAAGTTTTAAAATATAAAATTGGATTTAATTTTTTATACTGAAGAAAAATCAAGACGCATCGACAGCAGAATCAAACAACGTGAAGAACGTCGCGCTAATGTACGTGTTACCTTAATTACGACCAACCGTTACAAACATCTCCATAAGTATGCGTCCGGAGAAAGTCGACACTAGACCTACTCTGGAAACGTTTGCAAAGCGTTATAGGACAATTATACACTCGAAACCGTCGTTAAAGGTAATTATAACAACGATGAATTAAATAGATTATTACTGTTTCTTTTAGAGCAAAAAATCAGTAGGAAATGTTCAAACAGAAAATCGAACATATCCTAACTTTGTCTCTATGTACACAGCAACTGAGTGATAAGTTATTATATAAGGATTATAAAAGAAAGTGTGTTATTCACATCACGATTCTCTCAAAATTCGAGAAAGATATATTTAATATAATTTTTAATATTAATCTATTTGGGGAATAATCTTTTTTTTCATTAATAAAGGAAACGATATTATAATTTCGAAGTTTGTTATCACGAATATTAGTACAGAGTTCATTTTAGAATAATTGAGCAACGTTCACTTTGCGCTAAGTTTAAATTTTCTTAACTTTTTGTCAGTTTTATATGTTGCCATTATTGAGCTTTTAATGATGACAGTTAATCGACAACTGTCATTTCAATCCCGACATTTGTTTTCAGGGCAAAGACTTGATGTGTTGTCCACTTTTATTTTAAGTTACTTAACCGTTTCTAGTACCATTTCTCAGCAAGGATGATAACTGTTGAGCTGCGCCCTAAAACACAAAAGTGTTACGTGACATAACTATTTCAAATTGTATTTCTTTTTAAGTCTGAAAGAAATATTTACCGAAATGGCAGCGCCAAGAAATTGACTGAAAGCTCTGGTAGCAGTGACTATACCACTAGCCGAGTCTCCGCTGAAGAGAGGAGGTGGATACGTTGAACTGGGGGACCATGTTGTTGTTTGTAGTCTTGATGTAGTTCTTTTGAAAGTTGGTCTTGCTGTTGTTGCTTTTCTCGTTGTAGTGCTCGATGGAGCACTCGAACTTAAGACTGGCCGATTGGCAGTCGTTGATCGAGAAGTGGTCGAAATTGATTGAGTAGTCAAACCTTGACTCTAATAAATACGAAATAAATGGCATTCCAAAATCGTACAATTTTAGAATTGATTTTTGTGCAAAAAGAAAAATTACTCACGGCTAACTCCAATTGTTCTCTAAGATTTATCGCTGGTGTCAGAGGTTCTATGCCCTGCTGCTTTAGAAGTTGCGCCAACAGAACAGCAGGATTTAATTCAGTCGACGCTGGTGCTACGGTTGTAGTGGTAATCTTAGCCTGATTACTTAAAATCGCTCTCAAAAAAGCTTCGTCGTCCTCGGTTGTTGTCGTTGATGAAGTACTTGTTTTCGGTTCTAGTTAAAAAAAAAAAAGAAACAATTATAAATTAAAGACAAAAAACAATTATAAAACTAAAGATAAAAATTTAAAATACATATATGCAACAAGATTCAAGTTTTCAAGAAAAGTCAGATTGATCTACCTGTTTGCACGGCTCGCAGAAGCGCGATCAAGAACTTCGCGTCGTCCTCGGGCGAGAAAGTCGATGTAGGAACATCGGCGAGTCTAGGATTTGGATTATTTAGAAGCGTCTCCGTGGTTGAAATCGTGGTCGGCGTGGATACCGACGCGGCAGCCACGTTGTCTGCGAACGAATTGGTCGAGGCCACGTGAATGTCCGAGATGTCCACGCTTCTTGCCGTTGTGTGCGATTTAATCGGAGCCGCGGACATTATGTGACTCGTGTGCGTGGTCGATGGTACCGGTTTCTGAGTAGAAGTCACCGCTTTATTCGCAGGCTTCTGTTGTTGTTTCGTGTTCGTGGACGTGTCGAAGAAGTTGCCGCCACCGAATAACGCTCGCCACAGATTCATGCCGAATCCGGGCCGGGCGGTAGTAGTGGTAATAGTCTTGGGTTTTGCTGTCGTCTTAGGCTTGGCAGTGATAACGACCGGTGCCTTGGTCGAAGAGATCGGTACGATATCAAATTGCGTCGACGCGATCGTACTTGCTTCAGTGTATCTCTTCGTGGTTGATGTGCTGCTGCTGCTTAATTGCAAATTTCGCGGTGACGTGGAAGAATGCGGTAATAAATCGATTATTATCGGTTCGGAAAATGGTCCGCGTGGCGATAGGTCTTCAATTACATTGAGATTTGCGTTCGCATTCGCGGTCTGAATCGCTTTCGGCTCTCGCGTTGGTCCAGGTTCAGATTTAGTCAGCGCGAGCGATAAAATCTGCGGAGAAAGTGAATTGCACGGTATGTTTTATATGTTTTATACTTGTATTGTATGCTTGTTAAAAACATTAGCGCTAGGTTTTGCTTACTCTGTTCGCTAACATTTGTTCGATATCGGTTAACGTTTTCGGTGTGGTCTTCTTAGTGTTGCTATTCTGTAACTAAAAAGTTGTATTACAATTTGTTTCTGTACAGAGTAAAAAAATACTTTAATATCTCTTTTTTTTTAAATAGATAACTCACCAAAGAATTCAGTAAAACCAAATCTTCGAACGACGCTCCAAATGTGTTCTCTTTTGTTTTCGCGTTTATGATGTCATTGGCGGATATCGCCACTGGCGGTGGTGGAACCGTTCCATAACCGGCTTTTATGCTACTACTACTCGGTATAGCTTTAGTGATTATGGAAGAAGCTGTTGTAGCAATCCGAGGGATGGTAGGTGTAGTGCTGCTTGTTGTTGTCTGACTCGCTGTAGTCGGCGTTGGGGTGGTTGTCGTTGAAGTAGTGGTAGTAGTTGTTGTGGTTGTCGTCGTAGTAGTGGTAGTAGTTGTAGTAGCGGCAGTGGTTGTTGCTGCAGTAGTCGGTACCGTAGTGGTGGTGGTCGTGCTAGGAGTAGTTGAAGTTGTAGTTGCAGGTGTAGTTGAAGTCGTACTTGCGGGAGTAGTTGAAGTTGTATTCAGGAGTGTTGTTGGTAAATTGGTTGACGTAGTTGTCGCTCCGGGATTGGTTCGAGTCACGCCACTCGCAACAGGTGTGAAGATCTCCACTAAGGGACTTATAGGACTCGGCATGATTGACACAGTATTTTCGACCGATTCGTCCTAAGTAATTTGTTGAGAAAAAACAGATGAACAAAATTTTAAAAATTATTTAGTTACCACCAATTTCCTGTTCATACGCACCAACTGATTCGATGCTACTGATGCCGTTTGTACGGGCGAACTAGTGGTAATACCGAATATCTGATCGAAAGGATCTCTCCAAGGAAAACCGGGTGGCGCTGTTATTACACCACCCGACTGATTGTTCAATAAACTTTCGAAAGATGGAATCGACGCCGTAGACGATGCCGTGCCTTCGTTCACAGAAGTCTATTAACAAATTCACAACAAAATGACAAATAATTGTTTTCTTAATAAAATTTCAACTATTATGATCTGTGCTTCGAAGTTTTAAAGTCTTTATTAAATATTACTTGATTACTTACAGCTACTGAATTTATCTTTACGTCAACAACTTTTGGATTAGGCGCGCCACCGATTTGATAATTAATAAATTTATCCTGAAATATTTTTATTATCGTTTTACATTGTTTCAATGTTTTAGTTGCTTTTAATAATATGTATTTTTGTCCATATTACCTGTCCGATGTAGACGGAGCTGCGCTGATCGGATGTTATCCTAGTTCGGGAGGCCTCGTTCCTGTCGCGATCTTGGAAGACAGGGGAGCCATTTGGACTCTGAACGTTATTTAAATTTTGCGCCTGTAGTGAAATATACATTACTATATAGAATATTTGAAAAAACACGCATGTCTATATAATAATTTATCAAAACTTGATCATATAATCAATATGTGAATAATATATTTAGTGTGAGTATAACACGCACAATCAGATACTGCAATGCAATAAACATATAAATCAAAAATACACGCAGTGTAGAACAAAACCGATAGTGCAAGTGAGCAAATGAAAGTGAAATATGCGACACGACTATTTACAAATTTACAGAATAACACTGTTTGCGTTACAGCCGTTGTATAGCGTGTTTCGATATCTGGAAAAAAGTGTACAAAAATTGCATCTCATTAAAAAGTTATGCCAGAGAAGCGTCCATGTATTATAAAAACAAAAATTTGGCAGAAAATGATAAAGAGATAAAAGTTCTTAAAGTTATATTTTTAATGAATTATATTGTTAATGCTATCTAGATACTACATGATGATTGATCAGAGAAAGAGTGTTACATGAAACTCTATTACGTCTTATCGCTTGACAAATAAGAAACTACATAAATACTGGATGCTCATGTTTTTATCGACAGGAGTTTAATTTTTTTTCAAATAACAAAATATAACAAGTATGACAAAAATATCGCAATTAAAAAAATAAATAAATATTCTAATACACATAAACTCTGACTTCTCTCTACGAATAATTAAAGTTCCAATTTTCTAAGAGTGCGATTTCTTTCTCAATTACGATTGAAAAACAAATATACGATTTTTTTATAAAGAAGTCAGATAAAAATACCATTGCGTTTGTGCTCGGGACGCTACCAGGGGGACCACCGAATGGTCCCGCGTAATTGGGGCCATCTCCAGGGGGAACGCCGATCGCATTACCAATAAGTCCAAAATCAACGGGGCCAGGGCTCGGGACGCCTCCTGCCAACTCGTCCACGGGTCTACGGTTACTATACACCGGGGCTTGGTACTGATTATAAATGACTGCTTGATTGTTAGCCTGGTTATAATACGGCCTGGGTGCTGGTCGGTTAGTAGTAGTGGTAGTGCTAAGCGTGAACACAACCTCGACTGGGCTCCTGGGCGAGTCCGGTATTATCGTCCCGTTCGGGAACTTCCGTACTAATCGGCCGTCCGGGTAGATGCCGAATATCACGTACGGGCTGTCTACGTTCCTCGCGTCAATCAGATTATCTTCCGGCCGCTTCCGCACGATAGTCTTGTTGGGGTAAATACCGTAAATCAAGTAGTCGCGGATGGGCGCCTTACTGGAAGAACTGAATCTCGGAGCCGGTGTCATCTGACTGCCACCGAACCGCCCTAAGTAGGGCCTCGTATTCGAAGTGACAACTGGAGTAACAACTGGACGTGCCGTTACTCGATTCAACACAGTTGGCTCAGTGGTTGTCGTCATGGTTGACATATTCGTAGATGATGTAGTACTCGTCGTTGTTGTCGTCGTTGTTCCTCCTTCAACGCCTGTTCTTGAGACCATGTTCAGGTCCTCCGATTCGGTTGGAGTGAGTGTTGTTCCTTGCATGGTTGTTGAAGCGTCCGTCGTCGTCTCAGTGACGAGATTTTCGTTTATGTCGACAGTAGTAGTTGGAGCGGTCGTTTCGGTTGTCGGTCTGGCAGTAGTGGTGGAGTCAGCTGGCAGCGAAGTCGTCTCGACAGTCGCGGTTGTCGTCGTCGCGGTCGTCGTCGTCGTCGTCGGAGTCTCCGTCATTGTCGTGGTGGTCGCTATCGTCGGCTCAACCGATGGAGATGCGGTGGTTATGGTAGTGGAAGATTCAGAGGATGTTAAGGAATCGGTTTGTGATGATGCGATTGAGGATGCTGTGGTAGTAGGAATGATGTTGCTGGTGGTAGTGATGATGGTTGCAGTCGTTTGCTCTGTTGGGGTGATTCCTGAACCAGCCGTCCCTTGGGCGGTTGCTGTAGTATCCTGGAAACGGGTAATAAGATTTGGCGTCTCGCTTACGAGATCGGTTAGCGTTTGAGGAGCGTTTGTTGTTATGTCGCTGAATTGATTAGTAGTGATGTTTATTAGATCACGGGTCGATTCCGTGGTGGTGGGCTCTGTACTAAGTGGCCGAGTATCGATTTTATCGGTTGTGTTATCGAATACCGTGGTGAACATTGCGGCGGTACTCGATGTACTTGTTACGGGGAATTGATCGTTTGTCATCTGCATGTCAGATGCAGATTCTACGGTAGTGGGTTCTACGGATAGTAATGAATTAGTATCTGCGGAGTTCGTTGTTTGCACAACGTTTGTTTCCGTGACAACTACGCTAGTAATTAATTCTGTTATCATTTCCACGTCTGATGTCGTGGATTCACTTATTCTTTCTGTACTGGTGGTGATAGAATCTAGAAAAAAATTACTCGGAGTAGTTTGATCTTGTTGCGAGAAATCAGCGCTCGAAGTCGTTTGCTGATTGGATGACTGAAATGTATTAAACAATTGTGAGTCGGGTGTATTAGTAGTTAGTTCGGGATTCATGCTGGTCGCAACCGGTGTTCTCGTGTTTGGTGTTTCGATTGTTATCTGAGAAAGGGGGGGCGCTTGGGACATCGTGGTGACATCGTCGATTAGACCTTCGGTGGCGTTAAATTCTACCAACGGAATGTCCGATCCTACACCAGTAGTTGCGACACGTTCCGAAGTGTTTTGTAGAGGAGTCAAAAATTCGGAGGATGCGGTGACCGCTTCCGACGTATTGTTCAAGGACAGAGCTTGATCAGCTTGATTCGAATTATTTACCTCTGCAACGGTAGTCGTTTCGATATCGGAAACCTGACTCGACACGAGTGACGTTTCTCGCGTATCGTTCATCGCTTCGGAGAAGAGGGTCTTCGCGATGGTCATTAGCTCGGAGAGCAACGTATCGTTAGACCGGGATTTGTTTTCAAATTCTGCGAGTCGCGAGATTGGCATCAACGTGACAGTCATTGCCTTCGTTGGCGAATCTCCCGGATTCTGAGTCGTCGTTGTCAAATCGAGTGTACTTGATGTGTCTTGACTCGACGCATTAGATCGACCTGGTGCGATCGAAGTATCCGAACCTACTGTGTTCTGTGTGGTCGTTTCTTGCGCCGGTCCATTCGTTGTTTGTGCGTTTAGCTGCGACAACGTCGTTGCTTCGGTTTGACCTCCGGTATTCGTCGACGACGAATCTGGTATCGTGTTGACCAATTCAAGACCGGTAGTCGTAGTAGCAAGTTCTCGACTGGTAGTTCTAATCGTGGAGACCTTGTCTTGCAAACGCGACAGAATATCTTGCGCGAAATCGATCAGTCGCGTGCGATATGTGGTTGTTAAAAAGGGTATTTGCGTCGCCTGGAACTGAATTATATCGTTCGAAAGTTCTTCCGTCGTCAGCTCGGTGGTGCTTGTAGTTTCCGTCGTTGTTTGAAACGGAACTACGTCGCTCATTTCTGTCGCTTCAGACGTCGTCGTGTCGATCTGCTGCGTAGTATCCGCCTCGATATTTTCTTGAGGCGTCGTCTCATCAGACTGTTCTATGGTATTCGTCTCTATATTCTCTGACACATTATTTGTCGTCGTCGTTTCGGATATTTGCGTCACAGTAACACTCTCGGTGATCGGAGAAGCGGTTGTGTCTGACAAGTTCGATAGTATCAAATTCTGAGAAGCAGACAAGGCATTTGCGCTCGTCGTGGTAACTGACAATGTTGCTTCAGTGGTGCTCACATTAGATCGACTGTCATCCGAGTTAGATTCGGTAGAAGACAAAGGGTCCGAAGTTGCTGACACCTCGGTCGTAATCGTTTCGGTTGTGGTGACCGGTTCCGCGTTAATTGATGTGTTTGTGTCATTAGATGGGAGTCCGGGTGATTCCGTGATAGGGACCGGTGTGGTTTCGGCGTTAACGCTCGACAGAGTCGTTTCCTCGCTTGAATTTGCGGGGATTTCGACCGTCGTCGAGGCGGTTTCCGGGGTATCGTTTCCGGGGGAATTCTCTGTACCTAATGTCGTATCGAGCAAAACATCCGCCGACTGTGCGGCGGCGGTGGTAGTGTCTATGGTAGTAATATCTGGGGTGGATGTAGTAACGGTGATTGATGCTGTGTCATTGTTGTTAGCAATATCGTTACTGGCGCCGTTAGGTACTGTAGCGTTAGAGTCTACCTTCGTTACCCCGGCGGTTAGTGTTTGTTGCGAAACGTCATCAGCACCTAGATTCTCGTTTCTTATGCTAGCTGACTCTAATGCCTGATAATAAGTGAAGAATCGGGGCTCGCCGGGGCTGCTGATGGCGACGGGCGGCGCCGAGCCGGAGTTCTGCAATCAGAAATTCGGTGCGTGCAAGTGCTATACACAATTTTTCGGTGCAATTACGGTGTCTCGGACAAAACAATTTGGTTACAAGAATTATCTTTACACACAATTTACACACGTTCAATGATGTTTCAACTCTTAAGCGCATTGCTCACATTATAGTTTTTTTTTTTCTACAATTTTATCAATTTTCAATCTCCAACGTTTGGCTCTTGTAAAAGAGCTAATGATAAATAGCGCGCGTTTAAGAGTTTTTGATTTTTCTATTTACAAAAATATACAACACTGTGCGTTCGGTTAAATACAATGTGACATTAAAATATTGCGTGTTGCGATTATATTTGATAAAAAAAAATAAAAAAATGTCTAATGCTTCCTAAATATGACTAACAATAATTATACAAGCGTACGTTGTGAGCATATACACCATCTCTTGGTAGACATATGAACTAATATGTAAATGAAAGGATATGTAGTTGTTTATAAGTGTATAGTTTTGATGTAACAAGCTCTCTGGAAACTTGTTCTTAAGATTTAAGACAGATAAAAAAAACGACAGAGAGACCAGTTTCCCCCCTCGCTTCTGCGGCTTTTTCTTCTTTTTCGAGGTGTTGCTCTTACCTTGCGGCCTCCGCAGAGGCCTCCTGCACGTACACTTTCGCTATTACATTATTACGGAAGTATTGCATTAACAATTTTTCGCATGACTGACCAATGGAAGCCTCGAAAGCGACAAATATTCGCGCGGCACGCGTCAAATACAAAAGTTGTTGTTATTCAACACTATCACAAGTAAAATTAATTTAATTGTAATATCAAATGTTAAAATATGGAAGAGAGGGAATAATATAGAATTAATTCACATAAAACATTAATCAATGAAAAAAATAAATGAAAATAATTGCGAGAATGTCGCACACATGACATCAGAGAACACAGAGTAATAACGACATGCTCTTAATCTTTCTTCTTTGCTTATATTTATTGTCTTTTTTTAAATCTCATTACGCTATAAGTAATGGGTATGAAATATTTCTCTCAGAGAGAGAGATTATGCAAAATACACTTTTATTGCTACATCTAATTGCAACATTTATTTGAAGATATGAAACGTTACGGATATGTATTTTATTACTGCAATGTAAAATATCTAAATCGCAAACGAGGACGCAAAATTGTTGCAGAATAAAAAAAGTTCTTAAACTACTTGATAAAACTAGAACAATTTATTTGCACTAAAGACACATATACGCAAAAAAGAAATATAAGTAATAATATTCACATATGTTTCACTTCTCTAACTCTAACATGGCTAAATGAGGGCAAACACACAAAATTGCTAAAATCGCGTGCGATGCTAAAATTAATACATATTTATTATATAAAGAAAAAATATATATAAATGTTATTGTGAGAGTACAATATATATTTGCGTGTATAAGTGTATGATGCAACAATGCGTGAGTGCCGTAAGATAATGTGATCATGATCGTGACATGATCGATGACCGTGCATTAATCTTTTCGACCATAGTAGTTAATAAATTAATTAAATTCTCTTTTTCTTTTTATTTCCCCGAGGCAAGTCCATCTCCTGAATGTTAAAATGTTTAGTGATAATTCATAAATTAATCTAATCCCGATGAAATAACATAACTATGACAATTGTGCGTTTTTCGAAGCGACGGTGCGTTAACATATTCACAGATGTACGTACATACATTGTGCCAATTGACAAAGCTGTTGTTAATGTAATTTGGAAAAAGAAGCGATGTGATTCGTTTAATTTGAAACACGATTTTTCTTCGCTAAGAAAAGAGAAACTTAAAAATGGGGAAAAGCGCGAATGGAAGTGAAATCTGTTTCTTATTATTATCGGAAAATGGTCAGAGATTAACGCAGGCTGTTTTCATCGATATGAGTGAGATCGCTTGATGGGGTAGTGACGATAGACTGGGCCCATGACGACGGTGCGACTGCTTCGGAAGCCTCTGGTACCTTCGTAGGGAACACCTTTTAAGCACAGAAAATTACCTCAACGTAACTTCGCCTTACCTTTTGGCATCTTTCCGTCACGATTTTTATTACAACTCAAAGCCTATGTTCTTACACTTCAGACCAACTACATGAAAAAATATACACAGCGTGAACGAGATATTCTATACATACGCATGTACGTGTGAGATTATGCAAATAAATTTGTCTTAGAATGTTAAATCAAGCCTAAGTGACTATGTGTGTGTGTGTGTGTGTACGTGTAATTATCGCAAATTTATATAACATACGCCTTTCTTGAAAGAAGATATACGCTTGTGAGAAAACAAAATCTTCTGTTAATACACACAACACGCAGTAAAAACATTGTGAGTGATAACATTACGATATAGTTATTTATCGTAAACTGATAAAAGTTATCACAAAGTGAGAAAATGGTGTATTATTATTAAAGCACACAAAGCTGGCACAGAGTTTTAAATTGCATTATGTTCGACTGTTGTACGCAATATGTAATTAGAAAGTAGTTACAATAATGCGTTAATGAGACAAGAAAAGCTCTCTCTCTTCGATGATATATATCTATGTATAATATTCCCATCTCATAAAATTCTCTCCAAAATCCTCAAAAGTCTTACCTCTAGCGGCGTCGAGGCTGTGGTCGACGACGTCGTAAGCGACGGTACCAAAGCTTGTTGAGTAACGGACGGTTTTCTCACGAACAATTCCGCACCCTTGTATCTCGCACTGAATCTCGGCGGGGAACCATTAGGCGTTACTCTGGGAGCCGAATTCTGCGTGAAGAAATTGTGTGTTAGTTTTATTATTTAAAACTACAGGAAAAATTGCACTCGTTTACTTTTTTGACAAACAGAGAGAAGAACATTCCTGTAAAAAATCATATTGTTTTAGTAAAATTGTCTTAAGACATTATGTGCATCAAGATTCAACTTAAATTCGATACGAAGTGTGAGCTGCGATGTTTTCCTGTTCACTCACCCCGGTGTTCACGTTGGAATAGGCTCCGGAAAAGACGGGAGTTTTGTTGCCCAGGGTGTTCAAGAGCGGTGCTACAGTGCTCCGTAGTTGTTCCAACAGCGTGGCGTTTCCTGCACTGACCCTAGCCGGAGTGAAGACATTGGAATTGCCACTGTTGCCGTTGCTGCTCTCGGTGATGCCGGACACCTGGGACGTGGTGTCGTTCGAAGTGTCGATTCTCACGCTGACGAGCGGCTCGGAAGACGACGAACGGGTGCTCGGCGTGACGAATTGGTCGCTGAACTTGGTCGGTTTCGGCGTGATGGTAACACTGGTAGTTTCCGTCGTCGAGTTCTGTACTAGCTGGCTAGTCGGCACGTCGGAGTGTCTTCTGTAGGTCGCGGTTCTTGGACGGAAGTCACGTCGCTTCGTCAGCGGCGGCTCCGTGCTCGGCGATTTCGGCACGGCGTCGTATGGCGTAAAGACTCCAGCTTTCTTCCTGATGTACCTGCTGGTGGGCCCGACGGTCCTCGACGTCACCATAGACACCGCTACCTTCTCCGATTGCTGTTCCTTCGTGTAACGCGGTCGAAAATTGTTGTTCTTGGTTGTCTCGCTTTCAAATTCGATTTTCTCTTCCGACGAGTCGCGTCTCTTTGTGGGGATGTAAACGGGATAAACGGGATACACTTTCTCCGACGACGCGGATGAAGAATACGCGCTGCTCGGCGTGGTGACGGTCGCTGGCAGCGTGATTTCCTGAGAAAACTCCGTGGTGGTTTGCACTTTCACGAAATCCGTCAAGGTCTCTGCAATCGGTGTGACGTCTGATGTTGCAGTGGTAGCAATTTTCTTCTGCGTTTCGTTAACATCGTGTTCTTGTTTATTGAATTCAGTTACTTCGACAGATACTTTATTTAATTTAAGAGGCTCGACGGTTGTGACAATGTTGTTCGCGTCTTCGGGTTCTGTACTTGCCAACGTCGAGGTTTCCTCCTTTGATGCTACGACGGTTTGCGATATCGCGGGTCGAACTCTCGTCGTATCGATGGTCGTGGCGGCTGTTTCGGTTCTGGACACGGTGCTGCGATGCAAAATTCCACGCGTTATAACGTTCGATTCGGTGGAACTTTTTCCTTCCACGGATGTAACTGTTCTTTCGGAAGTCGCTCGATTCTTCGTGTTCGCGAGCAGTCTGAGCAAACCCTCTTTATTTCGATCTTTCGGCGATAGCTTTCTGGTCACCAGCGTCTTCCATCTGTTTCCCACGACCGATTTTTCTTTCTGCGCGTTTTCACTGATCGAACTCACGTTGTCGCTGAGCTGGCTGTTCGCTTTCGTGGTCTTTTCCACGTTCCTGCTCTCGCTGACCGCCGAAACTTCTCTCGGCTTGCCGGAATAAGCGACCGTCGTCACGTCGAAGTCGTTCTCGTCAAAGTTCAGTTCGGGTTTGATTAATCTCCTAGCTAAGTCCAGTTTCATCTTGGACCGTTCGGAGAACAGAGTTGCTGGGTGATTTGATTTCGTCGCCTGAAAAGGTCGTTCAAACAGCTCCAATTTAAATGCGTGACGAAAGTCGCCAAGCATTCGCAAGCAACCTGCGGAAAGCTCGTAGGTGGACTCTGTTAGTGCAGCACGACGACGAGACGTTCGTTCTCCTCGACTCGAAGAGGCGTTCTCAAGATTGCGAAAATTAATGCGGAAACGTAATGAATTGTGATCCTTAGCGTTTGTTTTTTTAGAAAAGCCGACGTATCGATCTAAGAGCGCTACAACCTTTTCGCTTTTAAGAGAATAGAAGCCGGGAGAACTGAAGAAAGAAGACGATCCACCAAACCAGCTGGCTAACGATATACTCGAACCATGATTGCCTTGTCGCGGATAACGACTGAAAGTTTATAATCGTATAACTCGTCAGACACAACGAACTGGATCAGACACAATTTTTACCTCAAAATTTGCAACACAAACTTATATAAAATGTGACAAAAACCAGATAAAAACAAGCGAATCTGTTAACAAAAAAAAAAAATTATGTAAAAAAATATACAAAAATTACAACAAATCTAAGCTCGTGATAAAATATATTTGCACGTACATCCAACCGCTAATATTAATCGTAACCTACCCGCTAGATAATCTACAAAAAAATGTGCAAACACTCGAGTGAATGATTATATATTACGTAATGTTACGTAAAATTTTATACAAAAATGTTTGTTCTCTTGTTATTGTATTTTCGTTTGCAGCGCACACACGTTATACTATATATGTACAATATACAAAATATATATCACACAAAACTAATATTCTTTAATTATCCCTCGAAAGAAAATACACACCTTACTTCTATTAACTAAAACGCTCTATTTTACGACCGGTATTGTTGCGAGACAAGCAATCGATCTGTACCATTTTTATTTTTAATTGAATTTGTATCTTTCTAATAAGCAATATCTCTCTCACACATCAATTGGTGTGCAATTACACACGAGTGTTGTTTATATACGTTATCTTCCGAATGTAATGGGTACACTACCGTCCGTGGAACGCAACCGTATTAAACTCTACCTTTCCTTTCTCTTCCAATTATATCGATACAAGTATGTATCATTTTTCATCACTGGACAATACGAACGTATTGTCGCAATTTTTACACGAGAACGTTTAGATTCTGTGAAGATATTTATTTAATCTCACTTTTGTTACTCTGTAACAATGCGAAGCAATGTTGTGAAATACATTTTTTTTTTTTTTTATTTTACAAAAGAAGATAACGGGAAAAAAAGTCCTTCATGTACGGACAAATTGTACATCTGATTACATACAATCACATGTGAGATCCTCTCTCAATCTCGTACATAATTGTATATAATTGAACACGCCTAGATGCGTAAAACTAGATATGGAATTTGTCCAGATATGACGGATTTTTTTCCTAATCAAGAGAGTTTAGAGAGCATTCAAGAAAAGGTAGCAAATATCTCGATACTTAACTATCATTATCGAGAAGAGCGTCACATCAAGTTCAATTATCTATTTGAATAATCCGTTACTTGATTCGCTTCAATGACCTATCTACGAGGTGCACTTTCTCTTTCTGAACTAACGAGCAGCGTATTATGAGAGAGAGAAAAGAAAAGACCAGTCGATTATGTCAAAACCAGTTTGCAAAACTTCCCGACCCTTTATACTTATTCATTGATTATTACGTCAATTGAAACGCATCTATTCATTACTAATCGCTTTTCATAAAAGACGAAATAAAATCCACGTTCAAAGATCGCGTTGATCGACAATTTCGATAAGAGAATTTGCTACTTCAATGGGTTTTTTTTTTTTTTTTTCCAATTAGTACATCTTGAGAGAACTTCTCGTCGAGGATTCGCCACTCTTTTCGTTACGGAGTCGTTCGATCCAGTCTCGTTTGGATGTTCATTGTTGCGCCCGTGTCCACTAAAGCGTCTCCGCAGACACATTTCGAAAGCTTTCCCGCGAACGAGCAGGTTTCCTTAAGATCGTTCCGATTATGTTTCACCATCACCGGTAACTATAAACAAGCTTTACTAGTGCTCAATCAATCGCAAAGATATTAATTACGCATCATCGTCCAGTTCTGATTGGTTCTTCTGATGATGCGTTTACGTGCGAGTTCGTTTTTTTTCTATAATTACTACAACACACCACATCCTTACTTCCTCCCTTTCTGTTCTACTCTGTCGGTGCGTCGATCGTAGTGATTCCCGAGAAGCTGTCGTAATTTAATGACTGATTACAAAGAAATGGTTTCTAATGATTGCTTTTTTTTAATGAAAAAATGAAATTAAGCCTTTTTCTTCTTACTTGCAATTTTTATCTTAAATTTGGAAAATAGTAAAAAAAAAAAAAAATATGTACGAGAAGTGACAACACTTCTGTCTTAGAGTGAACGTTTGTCTGGGACCATGGGGTGGCGAAGAAATCTCCGAAGCATGGGAAACGCATGGGAGTGGTGAAGCGATTTTGTTTCTCAATGCGCAAACTTCTCAATCTGCTATTAAAACTCGTTTTGTTCTTACGTGTCGCGTGTCTGGGCCAGGGAACGAAGTTAGGGAATTCGTAGGGTTGGCGTCTAGGATTACGTCTGTCGCAAACGCACGGTTTCCCACGGTTTCGAGTTTTTCGGATACATGCATCGTGCTGGACCGTGCATGCCGACGTAACGTATGTTCCTTTAGGTGTTCCTACGTAGAGGGAGGGGTATTCCAAGCTTTATACATGTGTGTATAAAAATTTATACAGAAAGATGTCGGGCAGTAGATAGACACCACCATATTAATTTGATCTTCTCTATCAGTCCCCTTACGCACTTGTTGGCGTGAGTGACGACATGCTAATGTTTTCACAAATTAAGAATTTAAGATCCAAGTACTACTTCATGCCAAAGTATCGCTAATTTCAATATTTTGTAATTGCATCCAAGTTTGACTCGAGTTTGAGAAAGATCGGATGTAAAAAAAATGTTATATGAATTGTTACTTTGTTAAATTTACTTTGTTAAAATTATTATTGGTTAGATTGAGATTTACGAGAGCGAGCCAGTGTCTTACCTGGACGCTGCTTCTAGTTGTGGTTTGTGTCCCGATGAATTTTGTATTAGAATTTTTCTGAAAGTATTCGACTGAGTTTTGTCGCTGATTGATTTAGAGATAACTCGAGAGAAAAAGGAATATTATATGTGTACAATATATTAAAAAAAAAAAAGATTGTTTTGAGTAAATTCAGACTCACCAGTTGATTCAGCCTGGCCCGAAATGCGGGAGGATAGTTGTCGCTCTCGATTTCTATCTTCTTCGGCAGACCGGTGCTTTCGGACTTGCTGAAAGTTTTGCTCCCCCTTGTCACGCTCTTCGTCGTGACGCTCGCTGATACAGTGTCGCTTTCGTCTTTCGCTTTCGGCCTCTTGGTGCCTCTTCTTCCAGTTTTCGCGTTACTCAACGCCGACGTTTCGGTGCCACTCGATGATTCGGTCGGCGAAATTATCTCGTTGGTCTGATCCCGATTAACTGACGTAAAGGTGGTAGTCGAAGCAGCATCGTGACCGACGTGACTGGGTCGGCGTCTGAGAGTCCACCCGGGATTGCCGCGTAATTGCGTCTCGCTTTTCGGCGTGGTGGCCTTTAAATCCGCAACGCTCGAAGACGTTCCCTCGGTCGAGCCGATCTTTCGACCACGAAAGCCTAGACCGTGATTGAAGAAGTCTTCCTTCGATTGCTTTTTTGATCGAGAAGAAGAACTTTCTCTTCTTCCCTTGTTTCGCGAAGCTCGTTCGGTTGAAGTTGGCGTTCGTGCGGCTGTCGACGACCTCGTCGTCGTGTAGGCGGAAACGGCTGTCGTAATCTCCGTCTCTAGAGTGGGTACGGTTGTGGTTTCGGCAATTGTCACTTTCGGAATAAAAGCGGTAGTCACGACGTCTGCAAAAAAAAATACATGTGTAAATTTATGCGTGTTTAATAAATAAAGTAAATAAAGTTTTAGCGTAATTATTTAAAAATCTTGATTCCATTAAATTAAAGCAACAAGATAAACTCACCGAGATTGCTGGCAAAACGTGATCGACTTCTGGGCTGCGCTCGAGCATCTTGCTCCACTTTAGTTTCCGCGACTTTCGATCTGCCGTCTTTGGTCCTTCGCTTTCCTTCGCTTCCGGCGCGTCTGTCGGTGGACGAATTACGTCGCGTTTCCGTTCGTCCATTGATCTCGGAATCGACACTTCTGCCTCTACCTCTGCCTTCGGTCGCATTTGTGTCTCTCGATTTGGAACGACTTCTGGAACTGGCGCTCTTCGATCTTTGTCTCGAATTGGAAGATCGTTCGTTTGTTTCCGCAGCGCCGCCAAACTTGGACGGACCTCGTCGAGAATTTTCGGAATTCGCTGTTTCCGTATTGAACTCATTCGGCGATCTGCCACGGGATTTTGACCGATCAGATTGTCTGGTCTTCTTCGATCTCGCGATATCGTTGCTGTTCTTCTCCTTGTTCGGTCTCGCGGTCTGTCTCGGTGACGAAGTCGTAGCCAGAAGATTAGCGTCTTCGTCGTTTCTGACTGCCAGAGGAACGTCCACTCTGACGCTCTCGGACCCCGACAGCAGAACATCGCGATCTTTTATTTTATTCTGAGTGACATTCGCGGTTACATCTTTTGTCCTCAATGCGTTTAAAAAACCAACATTCTCAGTTGGTCGTGAATTTTCCGGTTGTGTTTGTTTGCTTTCCAATTCGCCACTCGGTCTTTCGACTTTATCCACGTTTTCAGTTGTTGTCGACGAAACTGCCTGTCTCGTTTCTTTTTCGTTGTAAATCTTCCTTCCCGTTCTCGATCTGGAGTGTCCAGGCGATTTCGTGAACACCTCGTGTTCCAACCTCGCGTCATCCACCCAAACGGGAGACGCGTCCGAAGATATTCGTCGCGAAGCTGTCTGTCGTCTCGACGTTTGTGTTTCGGGCACGTTTTCCTGGTTGTTGCTCTCTCTGATCTTCGTCGTCTCTTCTTTGACGAGTGTGATGTGCGATCTCGAACGATTTCGCAAAGTATCGCCGGGGTTCACGTGTCTCGAATTCGTACGTGACGTAGCGACCGAGTCTGTCGTTTTTGACGATCTCGCATTTGACGATCTGCTCGGACTTTCTCTCGCAAGATGCGTCTCGTGCTTTCTCAAGTTGAAAGCCGCTTCCGAGCGGGAAGAATTCTTGTCGCGTTGCGACCCGATCGTTGACGTGGAGACGCTCGATTCTGTCGTCGTCGGTTTGGAATTGTATCGCGTGGTGCCGCGGCTCTGTATTTTCTGTCCATTTTCCTAAAAACAAGTACATCGCAGAAATAGATTTTGGTTTTAATTGTTCAGATTTGTTTAATATTCGAAACTAACATTAAATGTATCAATAAAAAATATTTATTAAATATATCAATAAAAAATATTTATTGTTTAAAAAAAGTACAAGAGAATTTTTTTTCCTCTCTTTCGCGTCGCTGTATGAATTAGAAAGTACATTAAATATTGCTTTTCGAGATATACATCGTAGTTCCAAGTCTCGGTGATTGATGAACAATCGCTCGATAGCAATAATTGTTTGATTCAACGTGCACTTAGAAGTCGCGATCGTTATGCCTCAATTGAAACAGACGGAGCGTATCACGTAATCGAAATCGGGACACTATCATCGGAAGAGAGAGAGAGAGAGAAAGAGACAGAGAGAAAAATCGCAGCGAGATACGCGACAGGTCGATATTGCGAAGATGTCATATCTGACGAAATCGCGAAAAGGTAGCAATTATGCGATTAAGAAGATCTCCTGGTATTTGCGATTAAATGGGTAATAACCGGCTCGATAGGCCATTGACAATAACGTCCAATGGATCCAATTAATTGGCGGTTCCAGTTGTTGCTGGAAAAATAGTTGAGGAGGCTTCCTCGTCAACAGGATTATACCTTCACCGTCGGCGTTAATAAGCGGCATTAAATCATTCGTGACTGCAATGACCCGTTGGAAGCACGGAGGAAAATGACTCTAGCGTGCACATTCTTCTTCGTTCAATAATTTTTTTTCCTTTGTTTTAATCCTCAGACTTGTATTTACGATGTTGAACGTTTGCATAAGGCACGACGGACGTGTCGTTCTCACGTGTCAAATTTTTGTTTCTTGTCGAACGTAGAAAATTCATCATCGTTTTTCACAGATTTGAAAAGTCAGGACCTTGAATGATCAGATGCACGAAGATTTTTTTGGAAAAACGGCCGTGAAAATTTTGTGGCGTGTGAATACACGTTCAATTCTCCACTTCGTCTTGCAATCAGCGAGTACTGAAAGTAAAAGTCGGTGTGTAACGTCACGCTATGTTACTCCGCCAAGACATTCTACTAAAAGCGAAGCCGCGGTGAACCTGCTCGAATCGGATTTGCGTGTAATCGCGAAGTGGATAATTAGGAAATGATGTACTCTCTTTGCGAGCAATATGCAGATTTAATGGCTTTGATGACATAAGAAAGATGAAGTGTCAGCAACTTGGGTGCTCGTTAAGCAACTCGAGAGAAGAAATCTTTGAGGAACAGCGATTAGACGATTAATTAATGACGTCTCAGTGAAATATTGCAAGTTATTCTTTCGCAAAAAAAAAAACAATAAATATATCATTTATGTATCACTTATTTTTTTTACAAGCAATGATCTATAATTAAGAATCAGTTATAAAAAAAATGTTACGTAAATAATATCTCCATCATATAACGTGCAATTAAATGTCCGTCAAAAAAACTGCCGCAGGAATCGTAAGAGTTTATGATTGGAGGGAGTGTCCCGATAGTTCCGGGACGGCTTGTGTAAAGGGAAGGAACGATATCGAGATCAGAGAGAGAGAAAGAGAAAGAGAGAGAGAGTTGAAATTAAAATTTAACTCAAGATATGACACTCGTGATCGACAGAATTTTCGAAATTGTCTGGGTGTGATTGCGCAATTGTAGCAGGCGTCGCGATTATCGGAAAAATTATTTGATCAAGTGAGAGGGAGTTCTCGCCCGAAGGTGGACTACTTGTGCACCGTCGAATCTAAGAGAGTCGTCTACGTCCGGGCGCCTTGTCCTTGGTATTCGCATCAATATTTTATTTAACCTGCTTTTAATTCAAGTCAACTCGTAAAACAACCTTTTATATTGCTTCTTGCGAAAGTTCGCAGCTGTTGCTCGTTCTATTTTTTTTGCCAACTCATATCTGTAAAAAAAAAAAAAAAAAAAATTGACTTCTTAGCAGCCAATCGTTTTCTGACACATTTAATTTATCACATTCTGCGTCCTCGTCAAACATTTTAACCCGGTCTGTAAAGTATTTTAAAATTTGTCTTCATACATATATCCATGTACAGGTTGTGTACAAATTGTATCACGCAAGCGACCTAGAAATCTGGTCGAATCTTGGGCTTGTTTCAAAGGTGTGGTCTCGTCGAGCCCAAAAGCAGTTTTTTCTGATCTCATATTACTACGAGATCATCTTTCACTTTCTCTTATACCTTTTTTTACGTCGTGTGTTCTGTGTCTACACAATAACAATAATATCTCAAAATTAGATATAACATGATATTCAAACGTAGACAAAGAGTTTCGCACATTCTGATTAAAATATCTACGTGTAAAATGACAATCAATGCGAGACAGTATTGAATTCATTAACATTAACTCAAAGATTGAGACATTTAATAATCTGCATCTAACACATGATTGTAGATCGACGATAAACAATTAGCAAGTAAATAATCGTAGATTAGAATGCCTGCAATGATCTCTGATAGGCGCGAGCAGGAGTTTTGCAATATAATATTGTAATGCACAGCAATACATTTCTCGAATGAGCGAAACCGAACGTTAAAGCGCCTGAATGGGTGCTTGCATGTCGAACATCACAAAGCTGAACGCACAATGAGGACTGTGACGGGCTAATTTAATCCCGACAGTTCACATTCATTATCATATCTTGAAATGTATGCGACCTGAAGTATGTATCTTGAATTTATACGTTTCTTTATTCTCGAAATTCAAGGCTAGATTTTTACGCATTCGCTCACGAAATCCGGAAATAAATGTTTTAGTAGAGAAAGTGCTTCTTTTTGGCAACCTTTCTCAAAAGAGGCATTCAATTCTTCGGGACGCGATGAGAAATTCGCGTAATGTAACGGCGTAATTTTTCTTCCAACTCAAGGATATTTATGTCCTGACATTTTATTTCCTTTATGAAGCGCATTGGTTTGAGAAATTAGTTTCCAGTTCTCAACAATAAAATATCCAACGTGGTTTTTGCGCTTCCCAGACGGCTGATTCAGCTTGCGGGAACAATAAACGTTCGTTCTCACGTGTTTAAATGAAGATCATCCCTCGAACGTTACAGATTTTAAGACTGAGAAAGTAAATTTTAATGCGTTGCGGCTTCTTGCGTGTTACAATTGATTTCAGACTCCCAGACGTTCGGTGTGCGAGCGGGTCGTTATTGTAACAATCGGTTTAACGCGTGTAAGAGGCACAAGCGATATTACATAAAATATGAAGAAATCATTATATAATTGCGTTCGCGCATGTCACTGAATTTAAATAATATAGAATAGAGCTCTGCCGCGCGACTATTCCGCAAAATTGCTATACGTTCGATATGAATATTCGCTATCTTCGATGCGAAACGTTGCATAAACAATTATTTTTGACCCAATTCTCTCAACCCGATATTTCTAAAGACACATTCTCTTTTTACAAGTTTGACATTTGGGAAAAAAATCGACCGGAATAAGGAAAGTCGAAGGCGACAAGATAAATCATCAGGAAGCCCGGCGAAGTGAACGAAGAAGAAGCGCTTTCTCCGATGGAAAACTCTCGATTTAAATCGCGCTCGTGCGCGCTTGTGCAACGTGCCACATCCGTCTGCGAGTCTTATCAGCTCGTGTGTATCCGTACGTACGCACGCAATAAAACATCATCGAGCCGCGACGCACGTTTATCACGTATTAAGTGCACAATCTGTATATGTTACAGTACGCATGTGAACGTGTATCGGGATTAAACGAGGGCAACGAGACGTTGATTATAAATTACGAAATACTACTTCGAAGTGGAGTGTATTGGCGTTCGATTCTGACGACCTTTGCTAGATATAGATCGCATCGTATTTCTAGGATATATTGCGTTACTTGCGTCTATGTAATTATAAAGGTCTCGCGCCGCGATCTGACGAGACGTCGCGCGAGAAGTAAAACCTGAAGCTTCGTTTCGAAAGCTCGCAGCGAAGAGCGGCAGGTCAAGAGTTGCGTGCAAAACCGAGTATTGTCGTTCTCATTAGGTTCATATTTTTCTAGCTCAGAAGCAATCTGGTATAAGTCCGCAGATTGATCGTAAAGGTAATAAAAGCGTTGTTTTCTTCTTGTCAGAACTGTGTCCGCCTTGAACTGTGCACCGATTTCCGGCGGCGGGATGATTTACTAATCGACGGATCTTCATACCTTAACGCAGAAATTATGATGCAGTTATTATGACGAAAGACGTCGGTGCGATGATTTGTAAAGAGCCATTAAAACGACGCAAAAACTGTCCTGGAATGGAAAACTGGAATGAGAAATGCAATCTTTCTGCATTTACGTAACGTGATCATTTAGATCCGATAAGAAAAGCGAACATCGGTGTGCGTGGCAAATTAATTAGCCTCGTGTTCGCTGAGGAAACACGCGTTAGCAATACTAATGAAACCGATGCTGTTTGCAAAGAATTTTGTTATTCGAGAATTTCATCATCTTGACATCGCACGCACGAGCTTCTCTGTGTCTTTTTCTTGCAGTACAAGTGAACGAGTTAATTTTTTATTCATATTCAACTTGAACTGATCTTTTCCTCGCGCGGCAATTTCCCCACGCGAGTTGATTTCAACCATATTTTGGATCACGCGGTATGCACATATCGTTCGTTAAAAGCGAACGGCGCACGACTATAGGCGTGGTCCATGCAAACTTGCGATCTCGTTTTTTCTCCTTAATCCTCTCACTCCATTTATATGTACGCGCTCTGCTCTCTGCGCTGTGTCAGCACCAACACGATATGTGGCACGCGAGCTGTTTCCGTATGTTTACTAAATGTGAGAGAATTGAACAATCATAATTCATAAATTAGTTGATGACATAACGTTAAGGAACAGGTCTCTCTCGCGGCCAATAAGAGTTACGTGAATTTTAATTAACGCATTTACTTATTTAAGACGAGAGCAATTATGTGTACAAAGTAGTTTTGGTCATTGTTTCGTGATTATGTAAAAAGATTGTAACGAGTTTCCGAAAAAGTAAAACTGTGTCTGTAGAAGTTTTTTCATAATTTATACGCCATTACACGATGGAGCGTTTCCAAACGTGCAAAAACACTTCGCTCGTAAAACCGGAGCGCGGAGAAACGAGCGTCCGAGAAAATTTCCGCGTATCGGATTACCGATATAGCTCGTTTGAAGCTTGGCTCAAGTGCATTGTGTTACTGGCTGAAGCACCTGTACGACGTATATAACTGACCGATAATTAACGATACGGCTTTAACCGCACGGAATTCAATCGCTCGAGAAGTAGAACCAATTTAGATACGATAGATAAAACGGCATATCAAACGGATAAGCGCTTAATTATGTCCCGCAATTCTCTTGGATAGAAATCTCCGAAGCTCATCTCTCACGGCTGACGTTTGTTTCGCAAAACAAAAAAGACAGCGGCGAGACACACGTGGAAGTTTGACGTGTGTGCGACTTTCGCGGGTTTTTTCAGAGAAGAAAGAGAAACGATTGATATTTTATCGCGCTTGATTGACTTGCACAAAACAGAAATGGCGTTTGAGCCAAAAACTTCGTCGCTTCTCTCGCAAATACACGGTCTGACGTTTTGCGACGTAAGAGGTAAATATTTCTCTCTAGCGACGTCTCTGAAAAAAAAAAGGTAGCAAAATTACTACTTAAGAAGTAATCAATAACAATTAACGTTAGTTTGTTTTTTAATTCTCGAGAGAGATAAACTTGACCTCATAAAAGGCGGTCGCGCAGATAGCAACTTCCTTTTGTGCGAACGAAATGATATTTAAGCGTGTCTGTCAAGCGTCAAATGACATCCTTAAGTTAGGAATGATCATTATCATTATGTACACACGCGTGACAACAAACTTGTGCGTGCGACAAGACAACGAGACAACTAATTTCCGGAAGATCTTTACGACATTCGGATAAATCTTCTGATAAGAGAAAGATGGATTATTTGTGCAACGTCGGAACTTGTTTCAGTCAACCTTTTGCCTGGTGAAAGAGTCTCGGCGAAAGCGTCCGAGAGATCTTCCTACTGGCAATCGCATTATTATTAGGCGAATGCAAAACGAACAATCTGTGAATCCGAACTTGATTTGCGAGTCGAACGACCAATCAGAAAAAAAATGACGACGATTTAGCAAATTGCAGCGTCGTTTCTAGTTTCTCTTTTATACAACCTAAGTTATTCGCACTTTCATTTTCATCCGCGTTATTACAGTTAATCGGCTAATGTATTCGATCGCGCAAATGTCGCTCTGCGTGATTTTGTAACGCGAGAAATTTCTTCTTCTGAAATATGCTAAATATCTTGATTGCATCGATGATAAATTTTATATCTTGTTAATTTTAACCAGAAACTTCTGCTACAATCTTGAGACAGTGCATTTGGCAAAGTTCGCTTTAAACAAATGAGATTTCAATATTTATGTGGCGTGTAATTTAATGTAATTAATATTTTTATGAACTCTCACACTTTGAATGTCTTATTGGACGCGCAGTTTGACAATACGCATCTGCACATAATCAAAACCGACTTAGTGCCGCACGTATTTCGAAGATAGAGTGTCGTGAGTCATTCGTGACGAATAGTTTTTCTTTTTCTTTGTTATACAAGTAATCATCATAAGGAACTGCTTCCTTTCTCGATCTCTAATTACCGAGTAACGTTCATTGCATGCAAGCAACTTCACCTGCACGATTCAGTCGAATAATACGAATCGACGGCCTTCGTGGTAAAAAAAAAAAAAAAAAAAGAAAAAAAAAATCACAGCGCAATGTCGTAAACGTTGAGTACGCATCCTTGACACAAAAGGTGTTTAAAAACAAGGATCTTATCGGTCCTCAAGTTTATCACGCGCAAATAAATAAATTGCGCTCTCCTTCCACGCTTCTCTTTCGCAAGTTTTTTTTTTTTTTTATTTTTGCGCTTATTCACTTTTCACGTCTCAATTTGCACGCAAAACAGCTGATGTATAGAAATGATGCATAAATGTTTTCCAAAGCGCAAGTTTTTCTTTCTTTTCTTTTCTAACAAAATATACACGGCATATACAATGCGCTATTCGACAATTACCTGATTAGTTTGTCCACGAGAGGCTTTGATAACGACAAAGACTAGCAGCAACGCCACTACCAAGCTCAAGGAAAACGTCCTCGCCATTCTGAAAAATATTAAAAAATTAATGAACTAGAAGGATCATACGTTAAAAATACGTACATACATACAATAGAAAAAATAGAAGATATTTTCTAATAAAAATATTTCACAAGTGAAAACATTACAAATTCGACATAATTATTTTTAAGCGTTCATATGTTATTATGTTTGAGTCTCTGTCTTTAAAAATAATCGAAGACAAGACGATCTTTATTCCTTTCCGCGGTAAACGCGATATTTGACCGTGTCACATCAGATGTAAATGCTTTTGACATCTGAACAACATAAGGTTTTCGAAGTCTGTTTTCATAACCGCATTCAAGTGCCTTTCAACGTGCACACCGAGTGTACTTGGGTCAGTTCAATATATGCGCACACAGACCAAACGCAAGCATTGCCCGCGTTGCTCAAATTTACTTTTACTCTTGCCGGCCGTTAGTCGCTATCGAGTTACGTTGTTCATTTTCAGAGCCGCGCGGTAATGCGCGCAATTACAGGCGCGAATTACGCATTCTGGTTCGCCCAGTTTTCGATAAGATAATTATATTAAAGAAATAAAGAACACACGCGTACTCTTTGCGACTAATTTGTTATATCACTCACACGGGGAAAGGAGAAGTTTATAATCCATGACAATCCGCATAATCAATCGCGAGTAATTGATCTGCAAATGCAGTTTGCATTAAAACACACATTTGTATTATTTAGTTCCGTCGCAATATATATGGTCGCAACATCATCGTCGTAAATATTCTTAATGAAATTATCAGAAGCAAGATTCAAATCTCAATCCACCGTGAACAATCGATTGAACTCGGACGAGTGCCTTATTGGGCGCACAGATGAATGGAAGCGCGTCGTGATGAGGAGGAAAGGATCAATGAGATACGCGAATTGCGCGCTATTACATCCTTCCGATCATCCGCGGCGATTGTGTTACATTTGTTCCATTCAGTTCTGCAAGTAATCGCGAATGCAACATTGTCTTACGATTCTATCCATCTGTGCTCCCGAAGTTGGTCCCATCGCGGATACAATAAGCGAATTCGCTCAGCGAACATTTGTTACACACATACGTCGAATATTCTCGCTCAGGCGAGAACACGCGAGTGGATAATCTCTGGGAAAAGAAAAAAGAACATAAAGAAGCAACGGCAAGGATCGCGTGCGATCAGGAATCAAATAATCGAGCTTCGTAATCATCGACTTTTAATTTCTCACGTTTATTCGTATGTGTACTTACGGCTATATGCGCCGATAGAAAGTATAAAATTCTTTCCACGCGATACATGATCGGCGATACGGTATCGCGTTGTTCTCCGAGAGTAGCATTTTGCAACACGTAAAACTTTTAGAGAAACCAAATGTAATAAAAATTAGTTTAAGTATATATTTGTTGGAACTGCATTGAAACAGACATGCGCTGAAACTGCATTGTAACAGATGCTCGCTTTATATAACATTACGCATTTAAAATGCTAATTTAATTTTTTAGTAATTATGTAACAATAAAATTTTCTGTGAACAATTTGAAATGAAAAACATCAAAGAAAACACCGAGATTTCCTTCTAACTTTCATCTCTTTCACGCGCAATATGTTAATAATCGAAATTGATGGTTTACAAGCGTGAAATACTAATGAGAGGAAACTCTCCGAGATGCTTATGTCGACTTCACGTCGATTCGAGTCATCGTTCAAATAGATAATGTCTATGTCGAATATAATTGCTCGGAAGTGATAAATTTTCGACGTTTGAGCGATATCGCTCGTTTTTGGATTACATGGGTGCCCGACTTTTACGTAAGAAAACGGAGGTCATACATCTGCGGCGGTTTGTGCACGTGAAAGTGGTCTGCCAAGTTGTGTCTGCGAAAAACGGTCAGTTTACGCTGAACCTGGTTCGTTACAGAACCGCGCGTTTTTGGGCCGCGCGAAAATTAGTCACGACGAATTATGCCAATAACAATTTGTCGTAATTTTATGATAAAATTATTATAAGAATAAACTTTTTCAACTTATTATTCTTATGTAATTGATTTAAATATTTTGTTTGCAATAAATGTTGTTTTGTAAATCAAATTGTTCACATTAAACGCAAACATTCAAAATGCAGAGTTTAAAGAACACACGGTGTTGATAATAGCTCACCTTGCAGCTAGCGTCAATCTCGTCTAATCCTATGTCTCATCTCAAGTCACCACAGCACAATTCGCCCTGGCAATCTGTAATACTTTCTCCGATAACGGATTAAGCGGAGAAACTTGGCGAGTCGTAATAAATAAAACGAATCGCGATGTTTTCGAAGCGAGGAGACGGTCACTAAGTTTTTTTTAGAAATTTCGTTTGTAAGAAAGCGTCGCGGAACTCGGCGGACAACCGAGAAAGGTACGCGATCACAGAATTTTAAGAATAAGCGCGAATCGAACTTGGTCCAATCAGGTAAGACGATGCACGTGACGCATCTTCGGACGCGCCGATTTTTCGCGCGTTTCTCGCTGCGCAGGACGAGGACGAGGATCGGTAGAATGCTCCGAGACAAATGCAAGTCGATCGAACGGCAGGCCGTGTCAAAAATCCCGCTCGCCAACGGGGGAGAAAAAAAAAGCCATTCGACCAGGCATTTTCCCTTTCGCCCGAATGTAGAACCGCCACCACCACGGCGATCACCATCATCGCCACCGTCACCTCCACCACGGCCGGTTGCTGCCATGCCTATCACCATCGCTATCGCCACCGGCTATCGTCATTACTAGTGTTACTCTCTATATCGCTGATGTGAGAAACACATCCAGTGATCAGTAACACCGAACATAATCCGGCATAATCTGCAATAGTCATCTAAGTCTGAAAATATTTTATTGTCATTGATAAAAACTTAAATTAAATTATTATTTATATTGTGTTGCATTACACAATATTCCACAAGTCTCTAAACAACTTACTAAAATTTTTTAAGAAATGATTATATTCAAGAGACTACATGAGATTTTAACTTTTTAATGTGATTCACACATGTGATAAGAGGCACTTAATCAGATATAAGATTATATGTTTTGATATTGATTACATTTTTATCTGAGTCAAGTGGTAATCCTTGATTAGCTTACAATGTGCAATAATATGCAACAAAATAAAATATATCCAATGTTTTACCAA
>QVOB01021221.1:0-37706 GCA_014839585.1 Pseudomyrmex concolor | reverse complement strand
TTCTTCCGACTTGGAATTAAACCACTGAACAGAACGCGATAAAACCAGACGCGCGAGTTCTCGCAACACGTCTGTAAAATGTAAACTTGTAAGACAATTTTTTTTTTTTTTTTCGAAAACGTTTCTACAGATATTCACTCTTGTCGAACAATTTCTCATACGGCAACAAAAATAGCATATTTTATTGCGGCAAATAATTATTAAGAATGCGATCGCGTTTGCTTTTCAAACGCGCGCGAAATTGCGTGTAATTTAATTTTGATAACATCGGAATCGAGAACGCTTTCTCTCACGGCTGTTTTCCGAAGTGAGTGAGTTCATATCGACGCGGAGGGTAAACTCGGGAGGGCGAAGGAGACTGTGAAAAGAGCGATGGCGGAAAGACACAGAGGAGAGAGCGCGAAACCCCTCGTCGAGAAAGCTCTCTTAGGCCACCCTCCGGAGCTCTTGCTGGTCGTTCGCCAGGGTATGCCGGAAATTGAGCAGAGTCTCTCGCGCTTCCTACTTCCGCATACGTCATCGATTCACCCGGCCGTGTCTCTGCTCTCCATGGTTTTCCATCCTCTTCCACCTTTCCTGTCGCTCTCTCGACAGATACCTACGGAGCCCTGGATCCCTCTCTCTCGTCGACGACCTTTCTCGTCGCCCTTTATCCTCCTCGTCCTTCGTCGCCGGAACGAAAGCTTTGGCAGCGACCAGTCGAAACTTGGCAGGGATCGATAATCATGGCGACGGCGCCGTTCTCGTCGGATTTTCGCCTCCTAAGCTCGCCGCCTCGTTTGCACACAAACATCCCCGACAAGCTGTCCTTCCTTCCTTCCTTCCTTCCTCTCTCTCTCTCGCTCTCTATCGAGGTTACACGGTGAGAGAACGCAGAACGACCGGCTACGTCGAAATAACGGCGGGAGATTTTATCCGGATGAATATTGCTTCATGAAGAAAGTTCGAATGAATCGTCAATAGTTTTGAAAACTTAAAGTTCGTGCGAATCCCGAAACATCGATCATCGTAATAATATATTCTTCGAACAGTTTCGAATGTTTTAAAAATTTCCAACATTAATTACAATTAGACTTTCTAAGAGTTTTTTTTAAAGAAAGTTAGGTTTGTAAAAAAAAATCTTGTCTTAAATATATCAGTTAATGCATTTCGCCTGTTTCAAAGGAAATCGATTGCAATAAATATTGTCGCAATAATCTTATTTATCACGTAACTCGCGTTTCTTTCGCAATCGCGCGCTGTCCCAGTTGATGAAAGAAATCAACCGCACGATGCGATCGATTGGTCGCGAAATCGCAACCAATCCAGGCAAGAAACCCGCGCGTTCCACCGCGCGGTACTTCCGGTATTTCCGCTACGTCAAAGCTAGCTATATCTATACTCTTGCTCCCTTTCGTGTCTTTACACATAAACACACACACACATACACACACAGACGGAGACACGCACACACGTAGTCGGCTTGGCTCATTTTCCACCGGCTCTCTTACACCCTACTTCCATCTTCCCGACTAACCTTCTTCCGGGTGCCACCCTATCCGTCGCAATCATCACTCAAACCACCTGCCTTTGCGTCTGTGTTCGTGTCTCCGTGCGCGTCGGTGTACAGACGTATGTACGTATATCTTCATACAATGGCGCGCAGATCTGCTTCAATAAAGGCAGCAGCACGAAATCCTCGAATATCGCGACAGGTTAAATTGGACGCCTCACCTAATACAGCGAGGTTTGCTTTAAGAAGCGAGCGAACGAAGAATATTACGAGACGACACATTAGTAAATTATATGATTACAGTAAAGAAAAAAGTTTTAAGGAGACGTATCTGTTTTTTTTTTATCTCAGAAAAAATCTAAAACTTTATATGTAACGAAGAAAAAATTACCTTCAAGATGTTCACAAAGAACTTCTAGGAAAAAAAAATTGCAAAAGATATCACACTAGATGCAATATGCCGCATTTATTTTTAATAAATTAGATATTTTAAATTAAATATTTTACTAAATTACTAAATTTTATACTGAATTAATATTAGCTTTAATTTGGTTGTCAAATGTCTTATCTTCGATGTTTGCAAGTCTTTCTATCTAGTTTTTACAAAATTATCTTATTGTTAATAATAGATCAGAATTTTTTTGTTTTTAATTTTAACATCGATCTCGAAAGAGAGATCTGACTCACAATCAGAGAAAGACTCGCACGTTATCGCGAGACTCTGCCCGACGCCACTGTACTCGCGTAACCTCGCTCGCGCTCGTTTGCACACGCTTCGATCCGCGACTGCTCGCGCATACACACACGACAAGTAATCGATAATAAGTTAATGGCCACGTTCGTGGAGTCGTACGGCGAATGTCGAGGCTATCCAATCGTACCGATGACAACTTCCGGTCGCCGTAACGACCGTCCGACACGCGATAGCGATCGTGGGGACTCGCGGCTCTCGGCGAGAGATCGCCGGATTACCGGTTGCTTCTCCAACGACGGCGAATCTTCAAGTAGTAGCCGATTGGATTTGCTTTGCGCAGAGAGCCAGTTCAACATGTCCATAATACCACACGCCATAAACACTCGAAAAAGACGCGCCGCGTTTATCCGATCAATTGACGACTATCAACGTTAATTAATTAATTGCATTGATTGTGCAGATCCTATAATTTTATTTGAATGACATCGTGATGTGTCATATATGTTATAAAACAAATATGAAATTATAATTTATATTTGTTTTAGACTTTGTTAAAATGTTCCGCTTAAGTGTTTTTTTTTTTATTCTTTAATTATATCTTTAAATATATAAGTACAGTTTCTCTCTCTTTCTCTAAAAAAACATAGATATAGATATATAGTGATTTTTATACTTCGAAGTATTGAGAATATACAGTAAACATCCCCGAGTGCGCGTCAGAAGCGATCCACTTTCGGTCAGGTGTCTTCCTACCGTTCGAGATTACCAAAAGTGGTTATACGCGAGAGTGCGGCCGTGCTCAGGAAGACGAAGGGGGAAACAAGAAGAAGAAGAAGATGAAGAAGAAGAAGAAGAAGAAGAAACATAGGCCGGTGCAGCGGCAAGAAGGAGAAAACGATCGGGAGGAAGAGAAGGACGTTCCGTTATCGTTCACCTCCGCATAACCGTACCTCAGTAACGGAGGGCGCGATCCCAGATCACCTCGTGTCTTCTCTCCGAGGAAGGCCAGGTCACCTAGCCGTAACCAGTGCGATCCGACCGCGTCTCCGCTTTTTCCGCCGTTGTCTTCCTCATCCTATCTGTCTCCGTCTATCTCCTTCCTTTCTCAAGTCGAGGTGAATCGATTAACAGTCGTAATAGAGAACCGCATTCCCGATAATCACATTTTCCGGATCCTCGGAATGCCTACGGACCCGATATCTTTCGCGTAAGACACGATCCCTTCTCTTTACGCGTGAAACACAGCAGTTGCGTGTACGAATTACGGTACGCGTGATATTTCAATCGCCGGATCGATTCGAGATCTTCGCTGTTGTAGTTTCTTGCTGGGGAACTTTGTAGAACGCGCGAACGCTTCGAAACGACTCGCCTTACCGAGCGACGAAGAGTCCCTCGTCTCTTGCCTCTCGGTACAGCGCGTCCACTTAATGAGAATTCCTCCCGACTTCCAGTAATTTCGGCGTCTTCTAACTGTGTTCCACTCACTCGCTGGCGAGAATTCTTGGCGTGTCGTATACACGCTGTATATACGGAATGGACACAGCGATAAATATGTATATAGAATGTTTGGGAGAAAAGAGGAAGAGAGAGAAAGAGAAACTTTTCTATTTCACACTTGAGATCCATTTCTTCTTCGGCAGAAAATAAATTTTTGCCAACAATTTCTGAAGAAACTCGCTTTTGTTCGAAGCGCGAAGAAAAAATAAACAGGCACACGAGATTATTTTTTAAAGCTCCGGCACGTGTATTTCGTAACTTTTGTTGTTTTATGGAGCGTTTTTTTTATGGCTGCGTGTTTTTAAGTGACGACCTTCTCAGCGAGGTGATCGATATTGTCGCTACTCGAGATAGGCGCTATCGTTTCCGGACGGTCGTACGAGGCGCGACATCCCCGCGATTGCCTTTATGTCCGCGTGTAACGGCTCTCCTCGTGACGTTCGTTTGGCTTCCGGGACAAGCGAGGGTCGCCGAAGACCCGGAAGTTCGTCCGACTCGGCGCATTAACCGGCCTCGCGTCCCCCTTTCCTTGCTGCCCTCCTCCTTCCCTCTTCCATCTCGCCCATAGCACGACGAACGAAGGCGTTATGGCGCCTTTTAGGCCTTCGGGAATCCGACAGCCTCTAGCACCCGGAAGTGAACGAGAAAACGATCCATAATACCAGACCCGGTACACTCGTATAAGCCGAACGTTAAGGAATTTACCGCCGAAATTATTCTCAACCCGCAATTACGCGCGAGAGCGAGCCGTTTTTGGACTTGTACGTTTGATCCGCGATGCATTTGTGTGCGTGCTTGCATGTGTCTGCGTTTTATGTTTCTGCCGTGTGTTTTAACCTCCCGAGATCCCACATATCACGTGCGATACATCCAACCGAAATGATCGGTCTTCGAAACGGATTGAGAAATCCGTGAAATACACTACTTTGATATCTAATTTCAAAATGATGTAGAGAGAGAGAGAGAGTCTATTCGAGTGGAACATATAAATTCTTCTTAACTGGCAAGTAGTTCAATTGTGTTAAACACATTTAACTTGCAAAATCTGAACATTCGATTATGATATTTTACGATTATGTTATCAGAATTTTTGAACCGAAATACATTGATCAAACTGTCATTTCGCATAATGTCAGAGTTTCAGCTGTTATTAGCGTTTATCGGATTGCTTCTCTCTTCTCTTTGGCAATGAAATATTTACGTAATACTGAAACAATGTCGCGTGTGCGGTGATAAATATTCAATTTTATCAAAAATATTAGAGTAATATATCTTCTCACTATTATGTAATTGACGGAATAATCACTTTTAAAAAATACATAGTCGGAATCTGAGAAATCGCGCGAGAAAAGAGACGACATTTTTATTTTTGACATCGTCGGCGCGCCTGTATATGTAATACTGTATATAGATTTTTGTCGAACGACCCCGCGCAGACGTGACCTCTTTACAGGCCGTGGAACCGAATCCCGAAGTCGATTATTTGACTTCGAGGGTTTCTCGAACGAGTTATTTTCCTCCACTCGACGAATCCGCTCGGTAAATAAATCAGCGACGATAAGTAGTCGCCGCCGTGAAGAGGCAATTCAACGCGACTCGACATTACGTGGAATTTTTAACGGAGATCTATCATATTAAAACGTCACGGTTGTGATCGATAACCACCCTGCCGGCTATGATGGATAAGATAATCGTCAAAAGTACATAGAGCCGCGGCATCTCGAGTTTATCGCTTCTCAAATGGTTCGGAATGATTTTTCGTTAATAAAAGCGTCGAGGAGACGGTTACAAGCGTTTGAAAATTTATGGATCTTCAAGTCGGGCTTTAAAAATTCGCAAACTCTCGTTCAGTTTTACTTGTTTATTTTACAAACTCCACGTATTTTCTCGCTTTGATAATTTTCAAGTGATTTAGAAGGTGACAAAAGAGATAGTTTAGTCAAGAAGTGAAAACTTTAACTTTGATCGATGTGAATAAAATTTCAGACACGAGAATTAACGCGCGAGAAAAAGCGCGTTATCTTCTCCTCTCCTTAGATCGCGCGTAATTAAAAAAAAAGCGATATACTCGATATTTTTATTAAGAAATAATTTACACGGGGGAAAGCACCGCAATCTCTCACGGGAGACCCGCGCAGAAGCCGATTGCGAAGCGAACGATTCGCGCAAATTGATCTTGCGCGACCCGCGAGTCTTCTACGAGAAGCGAGAAGAAACCGCGGCGCTTCCGCGACGCGCCGAGTCGCGGTGTCGAAAGCCCGACGAATCGGATTGGCTCACCTAGTGCGGAACCCGCCAATCGTTGCGGATCCCGAAGACCTGGTCTCCGTCGGGAAAAATCTTTAAGGTCGCTTCGCCAGGAACAGTTAGCCGATCTGGAAAGCCGTTATATCTCCCAATACTACTCGGCGGCGAGCCTTCGTGCTCGCTTCGGGGAACTTTCCTCGCAGATGACCTTCGGCTCTCCGCGTGCGAACCAGTCGGTGCGACTTAGGCGCAAAATTCCACATCGCTACCACTCAAATTTTCTCATACCTCCGTATACGCGTTGAGAATGTTATGTTCGGTTATGACTCGCGGCCACTCGATAAGATTGAACGCCGGAAAGGTCCGTATAAGTACTCCCCGCCGTTGAGTTCCGTTCGAGAAACGCGCGTACGGAAGAGAGATCGCCGCGAACTACTAAATAAATAACTTACCTCACGACTCGGCAAACGCGTAATCCAGCAAAAGAGAATTGATTTGCTGACCGGCGTGTGATTGATGACATTCTTTCGCAATAATGACGCCAATAAAACGTCAATAGAAAGTTTATCAAGCACACTAAAACGTTCTCGCATCGCGTATATTCCTGGAAGCCAATAAATCGCAAGAAATGTATGCAAATTAAATGATGTCATAGATCTTCCCGGAAAGACGGGAAGCGTTAAAACCTGGCGTGGCTTTTCGTTTATTGAGCGTCTTCCTTATTTGTCTTTGAACGTCAAACTGGTCGTTGCCGAGAGAAGTTCCGCGAGTCATTGATCCTGACATTCCCGACGAAGGACAACGGGAAGTAAAATCGTCGCGATCGGTCGAGATCCGGATCCGCGACATTTCTCGGTACGTGGACACAACACGCACGTAGATATTATCGAGAGACTTATACGGATGTGCTCTTGAAGCGCAATCGTTTCTTTCGTTTTTTCTTTTTCTTTTGCGCAGTAAAGAAAAAGCGCGAGAGGAAGGTGAGAGAGATCTTCGATCTTACTCGCGACCTTCGAATCCCGCTAATGTTCAGCGGCGGATCCTTTTCCTCTCGATGTTCCCGTTAGAGCATCAAATGATACGCGTTATATAAAAGCCCGGCGCGGAAACAGTCGTTTCGACAGTTCGTGTTGAGTTATTTCTCTGTCGAAAGAGCTGCAACGTGCCGTAATCTTCCGGGTTGCCGGTTAAATCGGAGGCGGGCGTCGAATAAAAAGTTCTGACGCAACGATTGGAGACTTAATATTACGGCTTATTAACTGCGATAGAGATAATTAAAAAAAAAAAAAAAAAAATAGAAAACATTCTGGAGAACAAGGTTCGATATGCAGTAGATGAATAACAGGTTCTGTTGTTGCAATGACAACTATCGCGATTATACGAGTGCCTGACATTTGGAAATTTGTCTTTTTTTTTTGAGATATACTTGTACAATGTATAAAATGTAATATTTTTTCTCGATTTGTTTTTCGTTTAGCTTAGAGAAAGAGAAAAAAGAGGCTGTAACGTTGCGCAATGCAACGGCGGAGATAAATCGCGCGAATGTAGAAAGCAAATGCTGACGAAATTTGATTAAAGACGTCTATTAGATTTTACTCGACCGTGAATTCCACGCATTAATTGACAGATCGACGCTTGCGAAATGAATAGTCGCTGATAAGCGTGGTATCACGTGCAACGATTCTCACAATTCGTCTTTCTTTCTTTCCTGTTTTCTTGCATCGACGCGCGGCGGAAATATTTGCTTTCCGTGTTTGTCTCAATGTAGGTTGAAGACCCGGACACCTTCAAACGTCCGCGTGCGCGAGAATTTGCGTCATCGACTATAGCGTCTCTTTTTCACACTTCTCTTTCTCTCTCTCTCTCTCTCTCTCTCTCTCTCTCACCCGCACGATAGAATTATTATATATTTTTATCTATTCTTTTTTTACTTGATCAACATAAAGAAAATCTTGAAATCATTTCATTCAGCAGACTATTTTATAGCATTTTGATCAAATACTGTTTAACAATGTGTTCCCAAAGATTTGTTTCAAAATTTACTTTTCTTCGTCGGACTATCGAATAAACAATATTTATTTAATTATAGAAATCTCGTTTGTATTTTTTTAAAATTATGAAAATTCGCTCTCTCTCTTATGCATTTTATTCAATCTATGAGTTCAGAAGAAACTCGTTCTAAGAAAGGCAAAGTCTGGTTTCTCGATCTCGTATTAAAAAATTAATGTATAAATGATTTGTCCACTTGACGTTCTGAATAAAGACTGTCGTGCGTAGACGTGCCGAAGTAGTGAAGGCATCTACATGTGCGGTCGGCAATGGCGAGTGAAGTACCTGTTACCGAAGCGGCGGGCGTCGAGGCGCGCTTCACCAGCTGCTCGAGGCGCCTGGAAGAAAGACTCGGGCGTGGGAAGCTGCGTCGGCGTTACGTTACGTTGGACAATTGGCCCTAACGCGCTAGACGCCGAGCCAATTAAGAGACGAGGCTTCTCTTGTCGATGACGTCACGTGGCAACGATCGAGGATTGCCGGGTCGATCGTCTCTCTCTCGCGGATACCGCGAAACGATCCTTTCACTTTCCTCCGCGAGCTCCGAGAGCCGGATAGGAACCTCACCTTTCCGTCCTTCGGAGGAAATTTCAGCTGATGATATTTATCAGTGTCGCGTGCCTTTAAATCGCGCGTTGCAAGCTTTTAAATCACGCGAAGAAGTTAAAAGACGAAGAAGAAGCTGGAAGTAAGTAGATATCTTCAGGGAAGTAGAGATAGTCCAAGAAAATTCTTCTACTTCGATTACAGAAGATTGCAGATGTAGTACACTTTGTCGTCACCTTCGCAATTAAGATAATTAGGCCAAAGCATTTTCCTTTGAGCAAAATTGCTTCTCAGATGCGAAAGGTGCACTTCGATGGAGAGACACGATTCGTCGTCTTTCATCGAAGTTATTACACGATAATCTTCTTAATATCTTCTGTGACTTGGCGTATATATTTCGTTATTAATATCACACGAGAGAAGTAACATAATGAATTAGAGAAAGATGATTTTTTTCCCTCAACGGTGAAAATCCGCGAACAAAGCGTCTCGCATGCACAAAGGCGAGGAAAAGGAAAAGAGAGGATTAAATCCTGCGTGTAAAAATGGAGAAAAGATCTGCCCCGGGGAATTCCAGCGAGTTCCTTCCTGGTAGCCATCATCTCCCTTGGTCCTCGTTTCTTCCTGTAACGAGGAGAGGACGTCAAGGGAGAGAGGATAAGAGAAAGAGAGAGAAAGAGAGAGTAAGAGAGGAAAGCGGCAAGAGGGTCGGGCTCGCTTCGTGGGCGACTCGCGCGTTCCTAAACTGCATTCCTCAGCCTGCGTTGCCACGTCTCGTTTCACACACGTGTGACACGCGTGTGTATGAAATACGTATATATACATCACGCACGCACACTCATACACAGATAAGAGGGCTCAACCAGGAGCGACTTTTGGGTGGGGGTGCATCGAGCTCGACTCCTCGTAAATATTCCGGCCAATATATCCCCCCTTCGTCTTTCTTTCGCTCTCTTGTTCCGCACCCTTCTACGTCTCTTGCTTCTCTCTTTCCGTTTACTGCCTTGTTCCTTCTTTTTCGCGTCGTCACGTCCGCAAAACTGCGCTGCGAGCCGAGCCAATTTCGCGTCGTCGTTGTCGTCGTCGTCATCGTTGCCCGCGACACGAGTGAATTCTGGGACGCTTTTGAGCGGAAAAATTTGAAGCGCACTCTCGCACGCGGCGAAAATGTGTTCCCCCGCATGCTGCGAAAATCCCACCGTCTTCCGCCACGCGAATGTTTCCAGACGATACGAAAAATTCTGCGTGCATTTATTTGTCGCTTTTCATTCGGGGAAAGAGTGCAGTTTTAGAAATGTAGTAGTCGACGCGCGACAAGTCAGGCGGAATAAGTCTCCTCTTTGCGTCACCTTAAGGGAGATAGAAACTGCAGAAAGAGGCAGAAATTGAAAGAGAAAAGTGGCAAAGAAAATATGTTTTCCCGCAATGTAGCACACAATTTATTCATAAGAAACGTTACGTACATATAAAGTTCTTTTGTATATCGTCAGAATTGGAGTTCTGATCGATTTCACACCAGTTCTATGAATTTCGCACGGCGAAATTAAATTTGCACCGCATGCACTTAATACGCTCCGGCGTCGCGGAAACATTTTTGAATGCCGACTGGAATTTTAATCGCGCCGATTTTTGTGTTCTTTCGATACGACGTATTGAATTTGTCATATTTCCATGAGATTTGCATACGCGTTTCGCGCGGGGAAAAAAGATCGATAAGAAGCAATATAAACTCGCGGAGGAGACTAGTAAATAAAAAAAAACTCTCTCTTTCTCTCTCTTTCTTTTTCTTCTTCGCGAAGAAGAAACGTTCGCAGATGACGCCAGATTCGACGAGACAGAAGAACGAGCATCCTTCTCGACTGTTACATATTTGATTATTTTTTTCAAGACGTTTCTCTACGCAAATGCAAATGTTGCTTTTCGACGAGGAAAATATCGGTGGAGTTCTCTCTCGGTATCTCTCTTTCTCTCTAATAAATTTATGTTTCTCAGTTAATTTGATTGCGAGAATATTTAACAGGTTCGTGAAATACGATCAATCTCTACGACGTCTCAAGCGGATTGTATATCTAATAATGTACACATGATAAACATCTACGCGTGGTCTCGCGGAGCGTAGATCCACTTTCAATGCGCACGTGACGATGACGAGTACCTCACGTGAATTATTATATCCGAGACTCAGCGCGCGTGACGAGAGATTCGCAGAGACAAAGGCTTAAAGACGGGTGTTGTACGTACATATCGTATGTGATGTTCGGTAGCTCGGACAAATGTGGTATTCGTCACTACATGCGGAAAGGAAGTCGCGATCGGAAAAGATTACGAAGTTGCGCGGTTCGTCGACAAGAGGAGGATGGTCGCTCGATCGAATAATTTCAGCCTGTGGCGAAGCGTCGATGATGCTCCGGGGAGAAGGATCGTGGCGGTTTCGTGGCGGAAGAATTACGAACGGATGGCCGGAGGTCAGAGCGAGTCGCTCGGTCATCGCGCTCGCGCGAGAGGAGCTCCGTCGAGGATATTACTCGCAGAGAGTTCGTTACACACGAGCTGGCTGTTGGCCTTCGGGGTAAAATTATGCCGGAAGAAGTCGGAATCCGTCTTTTTTTCCCCTGTCTCTTATGACCACGAACACAAGCACCGATGATTGCGTTCGTTTCGTTGCGCGCGAGCCCTCGGAAAGAGTTGGGACGTCAAGTCTCTCGAAAAGAGCTTCTTCTCCTTCTTCTACGTCTTCTCTTCGGAGCACTTTGTGCGGAGAGAGTCTGCTGGTCTTGATTAAAATACAGACACGTGTCGGGCAAATTGCTCGGACGTAAATGAGCGGGATCGAGAATATACTGTTTGCTTTGAGCGATTGTTTTATTTCAAGTGGTTTCTTATTGTTCCTTCTGTTTTATAAAATTGATCAGAAAGTGTTACCACACACGTTGATTTGGTTGGTGTGTGTTTTTAACGACTTTAGAGAATACGTTCTTTAAGAGATAACATGCGTATATATTTTATAATAAAATAAATGCTATCACAAAGGTGTGCTGTGTTTTGTCTCAGAGAGACAAAACATCCACAATCGTATTAACAAGACACTTGAGTGCAAAGTTATTGCGACAGATTTTTATACGAACAACATAACAGAATAATATCCTTTTAATGTCGTTGTTACGAATCGAATTCTCCTAAAATACTTTTATGCTTCGCGACGTACGAAATTAGGAAAGTCTCTCGCATGAAAATCAAATTAACGTTGACGCACGACACGCTTAAGAGTCTCGACGTCACTTTGAACCAATTTGTCTCATTTATTTTCGTTCGTTTACGTGCTACTTTGCGCGGTAACGTTAATAGATCGTCTTTGTTATAAAAGAAAGAAGGAAAAATGAAGAACTAGATGGAAGAGACCAATTGAATGAGAAAAATAACAAACGAACATAAAGCTACACATGTGTTTCCTTATTAATTATTACATGTGAGTTTTTATGTTCTTTTCCTATTGCCACATTCCACGTGCGTTCCGTATGATTCAAACTTCAAAGTCCGCACATCGTCGTTTTGCCGGTGCTTCCATCTAGCTGCGAGCTTGATGACTGGCTCGTGAATCATACAATAGATCGGAATAACAATTATCAGTAACAATTATTACAAGGTAAACACGTAAACGTATGTTTTTTCACGCTCGTTAAGAAAATGTTAATAATTTCCGGTCTATCTTATACGTTATTATCATCTATTTATATTTTCACACGCTATTGCATTATCTGATAATGAAATTCTTGAAGGAAATTAAAGAATTGTACAATTAACTCTAATAATAGGTTTTTTGATACTTTAATCTCTGGATTATTGGCATCCGATTTGTTTTAAGTATCAGAAAAGTATTAAAGTAAATTGAAACAATCTTAAAAAAATTCTGGCATCTTTTTTTGAGTGTCTACATGTTCTGTGATCTATTTAAAATCTATTTAAAAATCAATTTTACATAATTTTATTTTATTTTATCTTATTTTATTTTTTATTTGTTTTGACGAGAATTTTGCGAAAAATTTTGAATAACAAATATGTTATGACTGGAGAGGAAAGCATGCGGATGGATAGATAACGACTGTATTGAAATCTGTGTGTGGAATTCTTCTAAGAGATTCACAAACAAGTACGTAAGATCATGTTACTTGGACGTAACAATGGAAACGGTAACAATGTGTGTGAGATAGCGTCGATTACCAAGCGCGAGAGAAATGCGAATCCGCGCGAATGCATGGCCATTGTGCGGATTTGCATAGCGCTCATTTCGCTGTTTCCGCGTTTGCTGCCGACGACAGATTTAATCGATCGCGCGATCCGAGATGACGTCGTATTCGCGTAATGTATTCGCGACGCGCAAAGATCGGCGCGTCAACGTCGCGATAAGCGAGAAGTTCTCCGGAAACGCGGACATTTGCGTCACGATGAAGCATCCACCTTACGACAGCGATGATCTCACCGCTGCACTTCCTTAATGCGCGATTTCACACCGGATTCTTCCTCGTTCTCGCGCGATCCCGCGGCAAAACTAATCGCACGCACGCACGCACGCTTGCGATCACGAGAGGGATTGATCTGCGTCAGGTTGCTCTCCGAGAGACTCGGCGCGCAAATTACGCTCAAAAGTGTTTTGCGCTTGTGAGCCACGCACGTGGCTCCAAACTTCGACGTGCGTGCGCTTGTCGTCGGTGGTTTCGGGATGCACCCAAGTAGGTGCATGCGCCGTAATGCGTCCAGAAAGAGCCGCAGTGTCGGTCCTCGAACACTGTCACGCGGCCAGTAGCGATCGCACTATAGTCGCCGCGACCGTTTATTTTGGATCTCTCCCGAGTTCGATGACCGACGACCGCGCCGAGCACAGCGACGACCGCGAAGAAGAAAGGCCGTTCCCCGTGTGTGCACGCGCTCGCCCGTGTACGAGCGCGACGACCGGCATTCGTAATTGTCGTCCGGCATGTGTGGGCATCAACTTACAGAGGCGCGAAACAAAATTTCGCGTGAAACGGAACAGAAGTTTAGGAAAGAGCTTCGTATGCAAAAGCTCAAGAGAATCTCACAAATATATAATGCCTCAAAAATTATAGTAAGTGAGTTTGCTCTCAGCGACAGAGATATTTTCGTGACATTTGTCACGACGTCAAATAATAATCGGATCCCTATTTTGTTATTTCGCTGAGATTGGAGATACTCTGTATTGTTAGTTCGAAAACAATCTACATCGCATACCAGATTTTGTGCAACATATACAAAAACCATTCTCTTCAACTTATCGTAACCGAAAGAAATCACATCGCACAGATTTAAAATTCATTATCTTTTTATTTGAATACTAGGCGATAAATACTTGAACAGAAGCATGTATACAGTAGCTCTATACAATAGAGTATAGATTACTTGAGATGCACTTTTCCCATTATGTTTTATTTATGGGCGTTTCGTACTGAAAACGTATTGATATGGAATGTTTTGTTCGAGTGGTATATCGGGGATGTATTCTATTTCGAAAGAGAAGACACGCTCGAGGGTCAAAAAATGATGTGCGTTTTCGGCAAAATCTCGAAACGAAATCTTCGAGACAGTTTGCTTCAGACACGGTAATCGTCACCGATGATTTGAATGACTATGTAATTCGACGCTGCGGCACAACAGGCGGGCGTTTGTTCAGATTCAGGTTTGGTACGAGGACGATCCTGCAGCTGCAACTGCGAAATTCAAGAACCGGGCGACAGTGACACCAGCGACAAGGAGGGGTTGCACAGCAGCGGGTGGCGGATACCGATGATACCGCGGTCTGACTGGGCCGGGGGTTTGTGGCGCGGGGGTTGCTCGAAAGAGGAGAGACACGCGCACTTGCGACCGTTGGAAGCCAGCGAGTGGAAGAAGATGCGGAGAAAGAGCAGATGCCTCTGTTATTACAGGTTTCATCTTTCGTAACACTACACCTTCGCTCGCGAGAGTTTTCTATGAACCTTTCGGAATATCCCCCGTATATCTCTTTCGCGTGGCGCGCCATTTCTATTTCTTTTTTCTGAATTGACCTACTGCCGGACAAATTGGAGAAACGAGAGCGCGGTTTGGACATTGTGTGGTCTCCTTTTTTTATTTCCTGATATTTTTTTTAGCCTCACTTTATATATAAAAAAAAATTTTTTTCTTGATTAAAACTGTTTTCAAACGGATGACGCGATGTTACGCGAGTCTTGCGCGTGCAATCAACGTGCAATCAAGGCGCCATTCCGATCGATCGACTCACATACCGGTATCTGTTAATCGATCTGTCCCCGAAATCACGTCTTTTCATGGTCACGATAGTTCCGCTGACATTTGCGCGACCGGTATCAGCCACCGGAATAACTAGTTTTCCGTTTAATCTCCGGTTTGTATTATATTAGAGAAGAGCATCGCGAGGAATATATCTGAAACGGATATTATAACGTCGAATGAAAAGAATCGCGGCGAGAAGAGGAAAGAATCAAAAGGGCGGCGCGAGAAAATTTCGTGAGCATTCAATATTTCGATCGATGGTGGATCGCGGCCTTTGATCTCGCGCGTACACACATGCCGCCCACTTTCTCGTGCGTGATGATGCTCGTGCATCTTTATCTCTCTCTCTCTCTATTCAAGGTGACTGAGACTTCTTTTTTTTTTTCCTCTCGAATTCGAATACCCGCGTCATCCGAGCGCTCCGCCTCTCGTCGATCTTTACGGAAGATCTACGAGGCCTAAGCGAGCGATCTACGCTTAGAAAGAATCGATTCCTGCACGGCTTAGTGCCTTCTCCGCGGCGTCTTTCTTTGCCAAAGGTGTCATTTTTCGAGAAACGTTGGCCAATATCCGAGAAAAGATCTCACAACTACGGGAAGAGAAGACATTCAGATCATATATCACGAATTTATTACAAATCGACTGTATCTTTTTTCGAACAAAAGAAATACGCGGTTTTTTTTTAAAGAAGTTCACAAGCAACATTGAATAACGTTTAAAAGTATCGATATTATTTTTTATTTATACGAGCAAGATGTATCTATGTGTGTATAATTTAGAGTTTCCAGTCTCTTTTCAAAACTGTTTTTGTATTAAGGAAAAAATCTCCTTTGCTTATATCAGGATGAGACACTTCCAAAAAGTTTTCAGAAAAAAAAGGAAACTCCTGGAAACTTGATTCAGTGTATCATGATTAATGCGAAGCACACAAAAACTAAACTTCTAACCCCCATTCTTTTCGAGCCAATAAAACTGGAGAAGAGAAAGCTTTTTACTGAAGATTAAGGTTTTTTTCGGTTTTTTAAAATCTGGAAAGGATCGTAAATAATTATGTTTTCGTTTTAAAGAACGGGGAAAAAGATAGACGAGGAAGTAGGAGCTAAAAATAGCATTGGGAGCATATCCAATATATCAAAGAATGCGGCATGTTTCAGGTATTCAGAAATTTCAAGTCATTTTTGTTACAACTTCGCGCGTTCAAATGTGATGTAGGTTGTCGCTCTGGTTAGGGATTTTCGTCTAGAATGCAGGTGTTTGTTCCCGAAATATCCGCTGATTTTACAAAGAAACGACACGATTTTCGAGGGTCAGAAAAGGCATAAAAACATCACTTAAGATATGTGTTGTGCAAGATTGCAGATATAAAATTTGTTTAAAGTTAAGTGTATTATTATGAAGTGATCACATTGTGATTTGCTGAAGTAAATTCTGTTGTCTTTGTTTTTTAACTGGGGAGCGACGAAGTTATACTTTGCATAATGAGTTTACTCTGTTATCAACTTTTTATACTTCAATTATTATTATGCTCAAAAAAAAAGAACCGAACGTTTGTAACGAATTTTGTATTCAATAAAAAAAAACACAACCTGTGTAACACGTACAACCTGTGTTTTGGCTCGCATCTGTCCCGATACTTCGTCTCAAGTATATTATTCATTGTAAAGTTCATCATAAAAATTCCCACTATCATACTTACACGCATTATTAAGAGACATGTACTTAACCAGTTATAATTTTTTAATCTTTATCGCAGTCGTATCTCAAGTTGAAAGATCATAACTGAGATTATGTGACTTGAACCTGTTCTCGTACGATTATAGCCGGCGCGGAACTCGAGAGACGATCGATCGCCATGCTTTACTTTTCGCGATATTTTCTTTTTTTTTTGTCCATTTTACTCGCGCCATGCGCAGTTTAATGTCGTCGTCGTCGTCGTCGCAACTCGAAACATAAGTACATACGCGCCAAACATCCGCCCGTTGCAGCCGGCTCTCTTTCTCTCTCGTCCTTGTTTTTCGCTGCGGCAACATCCGCGGAATTGACGTCTTCGAGGTTAAGGCAGGCCGATAAGAGCATGAAAAATGGAAAAACCTGTTCCTCTTCCTGTGTCGAGGATGAGACGGCGATCATTACATGCTCCAACGCACACAGGAGTCTTGAGCGCGCGGCGGATACCCACCTTCGTTTAAGTATCTCATGGCGTACACCGCGGATACGCCAAGGATACAAGCGGAATCTTGATGCGTCCGGAAGCGTGTACCGGATTCGTTTTATTTTCACGCTCGCTTTTTGCGCTTTTTGCACTACGCGGTTGGTCGAGCCGAGTCGACTACCGGCCTGCACGCTGAATAGAGAAGGCAATTTCCTGCAGTTTTCCGAGGGTGTTAAATATATGAAGGTATAGAAAAAAAATGCGGGCAAACCGCATTCTCTTATGAGATGAGACACAAAAGTGCTGTACACACGCGAGTTCACAAATAAAATATTAAAAAAAAAAAAACAAGTTTGCAAATATAAAAGCGTTTACAAAAACTTTACTAAAATTCTTAGCTGCGCATATGCATCACACATGCGAGAGAATAAAACTACGAAGTGATGAAAACTGAATATATAATATACAATTTGATTAAAATCTGTGTTATTGGAGGACTTTTTTATAAAAAATTTTATAGTTTTTTTTAACTATATTCTAGACAATATAGTCCCCTTATCCTAACCTTTTTATGTTATTTGGAACATAATTGTTGGTACTATAATATGAAATAAATATAACGTATATTCTTTTTTATCGAAGACTTTTTGAGATTAAAGAAAGAGACGCAACAGGTAAAGAAAATTATTGCTTCTCCGCGGTTTCACATACCTCTATCAGAAACGCAACATTCGCATTTTGCGAGGATTCGTCCAACGACAAATTTATTGTTCCTCCGTTCACGACAGGAAGTGAAACAGATAAAACGATCGCTACGGAATCCGCAGCTAATCTGGCGCGGCCTAAACGGCGGGATGAATTGAACGTTCGCGACGGATAATGATAAAACCGCGCGCGCGCTTTCCCGGTCCCGATGTAATGATCGTCGGCCAGCGGCGAGCGCGATTACGTGGGCATTAAGCCACCGTTTCCAGTTCGTGGCAATTATTTATAGTCCCGCATCCCCTCGCCGGCTTATCTGCATATCGTAAAATGTCGTCGGACGTTTAAGGCATTCCGGAGCCCGGGATGGGTTTCGCGAAAACACACGTTGAAATCCGCGCGTCGCGGATGTAAATTATATGCAAAACATAAAGAAACATACACATATCCGTGCGCGAAAACGTCAAAGTGAAGATATAGAGTTGGCGCGACTCGATATAATTGCGCTGACGATGAGAGAAGCACGTGAAAAACACAGAGCGCGGCACATTAAATTATACTTTTACGAGTCTATCGGAGAGAGAGAGAGCGCGAGTTATAATTTCATACTACCTGTTGATAGTTCAATTTATTGAGGCGTCTCTCGCGATTGTTGTCGGTGGTGTGGCGGTATATTTATTTATACAATATGTGAGCGCTATGATTATTTCTCTTTACTGATCTTGAGGATAGTTTTACGACACGCTTCTGAATCATTTCCGCTTGAGATTCGTAAAATAGATCTTGTTATTCTCCGGAGAAACGCCGGAATGATTCAGATTGCCGCCGCCGCGACTTTATTTTAATAGCTCCACGTACTAGAAGTTATTAGAAAACGTCTTATCGTATACATGTAAAACCACTTCCACATTAGCGTGTGAGTTGGTTTTTCCACTACTACTGTCAAAAGTGAGAAAAGCTAATTTCACATCTAAATGCGGAACCATGTAAGGGGTAATAATGCGGAAAAATATCGGATGACTGAGATGCGAATCCGATTCTTTTGCTATCTGGGCAAATGTTCTAAGATCATTCGAGCTATCCATGCCCGGTATTTTTTCCCCTCGATAACATGTGCGCCACCCACACGAGAGATAACGCTCTTGACAAACCTCCATTAGTTGTCCATTAGAACGTTTCATTTATGTCTAATGGATGTTATGTCTACGTTGGCAGTTTGTACGCATGTATTGTGTGATTCGTGTACGTACTGTAGCAGGCAGATTAGAAAACGATGTACTAAGTTAACTATATGCTCGAGTTAATATCACGTGTAAATATCGCGTAATTTTGCCGAGGCAATTTATTAATCTGACGTTGCGTCTCAGACGATTTAAACGGGATCGCAGTTCGAGAGACGAGCCGTTAACGAATAGCCATGATTATATTCGCACTAGGCTTGCCACAAAACGATTAAGTTGCTGGGCGAAATATCAAGTCCGTTCGTTTCGAAGGGGATGTTGAAGAAACGAGAGAGAGAGAGAGAGAGAGAGAGAGAGAGAGAGAGAAAGAAAGAAAGAAAGAGAGAGAACGCCTTCAACCGTCGGATTTTACGAGATCTCGCGCTCACGCGAAGTTAATAAAACCGCGATTTTATAATGACGGTCGCATTTATGAGAGCGGCTCTGATTTTAATCAGTCCGCGAACCGCGGCGATGTAGCGCGACGAGATAAAGGAAAAGATCGTCCGTTCGCGGACGGATCCGCTAATCTTCGCTGCGAAAAGGTTGTCGATCTAATTTATTCGATCTCATAGATTATTCTGAAAAAGCGAATTAACTTAATGTGCACGGGAAATGGTCGTTTTCATAATCCAAGATTTGCTATCAATCTACGGAAGCGTCACTTATGCCAGATAACTGGTATCTGACTGGTTTTTCGATCCGGATTAGAAGCAGACAAAAATGAAATAGCGCGTATCATCCTTCATAACTCTTAAATAAAACGAATTGATCGCGCAAAAATATAAATTGCGATTATTTTATCAAATCTCCGCACAGCGAGTGTGCGCACTCGGTCTGACTCTATCGCGCTCTGTTGAATACATTAGCATAGGCTAAATCCGTGTCGATATAAAAAATATTCATCGTTATTTATATATTTCATATATCCAAACATGTTTTTTAAAAAAAAAGAAACAAGTTAAAACGGACGAAAGCCGCAAAACATCTCAATAGGATGGAAACTTATTGTTGTATCGCCTCGTTAATCGGCAAGTTGCGAGGTTTAGCAAAGCCGCACCGCCCCGAGTTAAGTCCACCGTCGGCTACCGTCGTCTCTCGGAGACGGTGAAAAACGAACAAAAGATACCGCGCCTACGGAGACACGCGGGTTAACGAATGAGAACCGACGTCGAGCCGGCGAGAGCACGCTTTTCCCAGGGCGATTATAGTTCCCCACGTCAACGTGCCGGCGCACGGTGGCGGGCTTTAAAGTATCGTGCACGTCGCGGCGACGGCGGTTCTCGATTAAGCGCCCGCCTGCATTCCGATCCTCCTTCTTCGCTTCTCCGCATGTGAAGGAGCCCGGCGGCAGCCCTCCCTCTTGGAACGGTCCAAGGGATCCGGTATTACGAGAGCGCGCATATTATCGTGCGTAACAACCGATATCCGTCATCCGGCGCGATTAAACGCGAGACGACGCGCCTCCGACGCGACGATGCTCCGGGCGACTAACTCGCTCCGACGAGAACAAGAAGACAGCCACTTCGAATGGAAACGGATTGTTCATTCTCATGAACATTAATCGGGACGCTAACCGCAACTTAATATAATTCTCCATCACAATCGATAAAAAAAAAAAAAAATCGTACTGTGCGCATTTTTACTGGCAGTACTGAAAATTTATAAATTCATGTCATGTATACTATAGATTTTTCAGTACTGCCAGTAAAAAACGAACGCAGCCTTTGTTAGTTTCACAGTTTGGAAACAAACACGCGATCGTAAAGATTTTTGTTCGTGAGATAACGCGAAAAGCATTCTTTATTAGAAGAATTTATTAAAGAGTAGTAAGTAAAGAGCACGCACACAGATGGAATAACAATTTTAATTAATTCACTCTCTGCAGAAACTGATGCGACGATTAAATTCATCGTGTCCGGGGACAGAAAAATGTAATTACTTGGCGATCATTTTTTTTTTTTTTTTTTTTTTTTTTTTTTTTTTGTTCTAGTTGGCAATTAACCGCGAGCGATCTCGAGGGCGGTCCACTTCGAGCACTTTCATGCATAGTGAATGACGGGGTTGAAGATCCCGGCGCGTCTCTTTATATCTGCGACAGTGTGTTTACGCCATGCGCCCCGGGCAGGAAAAGAATTTATGACTAAAAGGAAGTGTTCGGGCGGTGTAGGACCCCTCGGCTGTTTCTGTCTGATCCAGTCCGAAGACGATTGCTGGGAGCAATTCGCTTCTAGCCGAGATTGACTGTAAGACGTTGATTCCGTGTCTTCTCCTCGTGTAATCGGTCTCTCGCTGCCTTCGGGGAGCGAATCTCCGTATTTAAACGATCCCGGCCCTTCCGCTTCCTCTACACAACCGATTATCGTCGATCGACGTCTAGTTAGAAGAGAAGTTATGCTCGCGCGTCGACACACGCGGTCGCGAACTTCACGTGCACTTCACTCCCCACTCTTGAAAATCATCTTGTGACTGGCTGATAAAGCGCCCGGACGTGTGTCCCGTTCGTGACCGGACGTGTATTAAAAATACATTGACCGGATATTTATTAAAGAAGTAATTATAATACAGTACTTATACACATGTGTAAAAAGTTAGGAGGGAAAATTAACAAAACTATATCTTAAAATATTTAAAACATTAAAAATTGTTATGTTCAATATTTACGTTATACTAATAATATTATTTCTGTTGCTAAAGTATTCGAAAGGAGAAGATAGATTTGTTGTAATCAATAATTTCAATTTAAATAATTAAAAGAAGGAACTTTGGGAGAAAATATGCGATTTCGAACAATTTGTGACTAATTGTGACAGCATTTGACATTTATTGTGAAGATTTTATTTCTTGTGGGTTTTAATAAAAAGCTCTTTTAAAGAAAAAGAAACCTTTCCTTTCTTCGCGGTTTTGCAACAAAAAAAACTTCGGTTACTTTATATTTTATCAACGCTCGCGAAAGTACGCTCGCACTTCGAGCTCACTTTCTTTGGGGAGTGACGCGGCTCCCTGAATTTTAAATCGCGTGAAATATTCATAATCCGTTCGTCCACGCCGCCTTCATTACGTCGCTAACCCTTCGACCTTCGAGTGCGTCTCGTGCGGTTGTTGGCGTTAAATTGATAAATCGTCCCGTGAATTAGAATGAGAGATACTGTCAGATCGTCGAACAAACTGCTCGGACGATTTATCGCTTAGAGCAATCCTGCTGGGTTTAATAATAAGTAGAGGTCAACCTCGACTTCCTAGGAGATATAAACATCTCTTCGCAATCATAACGAAGTGTCAGGAAAAAGATAAAAGATAAAAGAAGTGTCGCAGCTGCGTTGTTGATAAAAATTCGCACTTCAAACTAACGGAAAATTTTAAGAATAAAACGAAGTTATGTCATTCTGAGGAACTCTCGAATTATTTATAATAGAAGTTGCACAAAGACTCCGGTTTCTACAAAGCATCAAAAATTCTTCTTTCAATAGCAGGTATTCGATCATAATACGGTCACGTGACTGAATCGCTTACGAGGTTTTAGAGCTGTACTACCCGCCGTGAACTGGCAAGCAGGTGTTCCATCAGTATGGGAAAAATCTAGCCAAGATGATCCTTCAAGATAAAAAAAACAAATCCGTCGGAACTCTCTCAATTCAATGCGTCTCTCGAATATTTTCGAACATTAAGCATTTGCTCGCTGAATAAATAAATATAAGCAGCGATTGCAAAAATTCTAAACTCGTGGCATTAATTAAAGATTTCGCACAAAACGGCTCTCCGATGCATTGATTTTTTTTTTTTTTTTCATCGGAGAAGAAATTGTAAAGAAACGGATTGCGAAACCGGTGAAGCAACGACGACGAGTGTCGACGAGAACTCCGCGATTCGGCGAAATTACGCTTCTTTTGAAACGTGATTACGCCATAGAAATCGTTCTCAATGTGTCTTCTTCGCGCGAAGTCGAAATGTCATCCCTGACACCACCGGTACTGCACCACCGGGAAGCGCAGTTCTTTTTCCACGGGGTGCAGACACGGCGGCGTTGCGCGTCACGTATTCGTGAATGGCGTCATTTACATAAAGTTACGTGTGTAAATTGTAAGCCGGGGGTGCATGAAACGAGTCCGGTGTCCTTCGCGAACCGGGTGAGACACCGGCTCCCCCGACACGGGGAGGGATTAATGGCGAAGTGAAGACAGAACGGTTTGCAGAACAATTCTCGCTGATCCCGAGAGTTCGTCGACTTCTTCTCGCTGTGTGACTTGCGTAAAGCAGTTGTAATAATAAAACTCAGCGCAATAAAACGTGTCGTGTTAATTGAATGCGTAAAATTGTGAAAGAGAAGTTCTCGCACAGTTCAATATAAGCAAGTGTGTAACACAAAGTAATAATTTTATAAAATTGTCAAAAAACGATGACTTGATATGTAGAATTACATTTATCAACACAGATAGTTGTTGAGATCGAAACTCTACATAAGATAATATAAAATCTCGCTAATTTATAATTCTCGCGAGCTCGTCACGATAAAATCATTTATCTCTAAAGTGTATAAAATATTTCAAGCGCCCCAGATATTTTACTCACGACACGGAAATTCGAACAACTTTCATGTATTTTTTTTGTGCAACTCACGTCGCGTCATACGTATGAGGGGTGCGTGTCTCATCGGGGAATATCTGTAGCATTAAATTGCGATAAATCAGACGTTTCTTGCTTCCTTGCACAAGGATAGAATTTTCCCGCAAGAATGTAGGAAAAGAAACAGGACCTTAAAAATCCTAAAGAAACCCTCTTCCTTAAAACCTTGTTCCTTTAGGATTTTTAGGCTCGACAATGAGGCGGCTCGTTCCTTTTCCGACGCCCGCACCTTCTTCAGGGGAAGCGTTACGACAGATCCGTTTCCCACGATTCCACGGTCTACGACCTAATACCTTTTTTTTACCTCTCTCTCTCTCTCTCTCTCTCTCTCTCTCTCTCTCTCTTCGACTCTCTCTTTCTCTGCTCGTCTCTTCTCCTCTCTTCCTCTCGGCTTCTTCTACGCGTCGACGGAGATTTGATCCTCCTCAAGACACAAAATGCACGTGTGCGTCGAATGACGCTAAAAGAAAATAATACCGAAGGGATGAAACGGAATGTCGAATTATATGAGACTCATCTGCTACTCTTTATGTATCCGAGCGACGAAGGGTTGATCCTAATCGTACGCGACGTCTAAGAATGACAAGTCGGAAGGAAAAGAGCAATCATCGTTAATAATGTTTTCTTTTTCGTGAAAAGTAGGGTATGTTTTTTTTAGCACCTTAAAGAATTTTTTGTTACTTTAAATTATTAGACGTTTGAAGCGCTTTTACACAGGGTAAGTAATATAGAAAATATCGTTTTTAAACTAATATTACTCCCATATGAATATTGGGACTTAATTTGCGCTACGTATTTTATAATATCTTCCTAATTGGAAATTTTGTTGAAAGAGTATTGTCATAAGATTCAGAACGTTTGTATTATATAATAAATATAAAAATTCTATTTCTCTTATGATAAACGTGTTGAACGAGAGAAGTAATCGATTATTATGAATATGAAGATGCGAAATTATCCACGCAAATTTTCCCGTGGGGGTCGGCGTTTCGTGCCTGTTCCTTTGCGATCGAAGAAGCGTGTACACAATCCACTTCTGGATGAACGTTCGCGAAGTCTGACGTTTGTCAGAAACGAGCAGCGCGAGAGCAGAAAGCAATACGAGAGCGCGGGGCTTCCGTGACACGCGACATCCCGAAATTTCAACAGCAAGCCACTTATTGAACCACTTTCTCTCTATTATTATCAACAGAAAAGAGTCAAATCGTTATCATTATCGTCAAGCGTCATTATTATCTTTATTGCACGTAAAGGATCAATTAGAGCTCGCAAGTGGTCGTTGAAATTGCTTCTACGAACTTTCTGAGACGCACGTGTGCCAACCGCTAATGGCGGCTTTCGTTTCCTCACAAATTCGTTTTTGAGTTTTCAAGTAGTTCGATTTGTGCGTACTTTTTTCTCTCGCCCCCTAATGAGAGTGTTGTAGCGAGATTTCGGTAAACTATTACACGACCAGAGGTGAAGTGTCCCGTTATCCCTCAATGAGACACAAGCATACAATAAGAACATCCAACTGTTCCGAATTCACCGAAAAATCTTTCACACAGAAAAGAGAGAAAAAGCAGAAGATACAAAAAGAGAGAGTGTACGAAAAGTCAATGTCCCAATGATCGGCCATGACACGCGCCAGGATATTCGTTGGAGAAATAATTATTAGATGTGTAAATATTAATCACAACACAATGCTCAATATTTTAAGTATTTTTACAAATTTTTAATCATTTGTTTTTCTAACTTGACGTATACAAATACTTTGTTGTAATATTTTTAATAAATGTTCGATCAAGTAGTACTTCTCCGGAACATTTGCCTTGATTATATAAACATATGCAAGATGAGATGCATATCTTGAAAAACTTGTGCAGTATACATCGTATAAACAATTGTTCCATATACAAAGTTGCATGATAGAACAATTTTTTTTTATTACGGGATGATCTCTTTCAAATGGAGATACATATTTATCTCTTTTTTTTTGTTCGCACGGCAAATGGTGCAGAAAAGATAGATTTTCGGAAAAAAAATTGTCTTTATTTTGCGATCATTGATTGCATTCAACTTTAAGAATAGCAGTCAGAGATTGTCAATTGTGTCAGAACATATTTTAGTGTTCAAAGGTTAGATTAAAGTTTTGCTTGCAAAAGCATTAAGGAAAATTATGTGAAAAGGTGCGGTGAAGAACTAGCGTAAAGAAGCATAAGCGCTGTATACGAATAGCCTATTGTACTAAGAATTTCCACAACAACTTAAATATGTCGGGACATATATGATGTTCAAGTGTCCTTCGTGAAATGTGAAAAGGAAAGGACAGTTTACTTCAAAATAACAAGATCTTTTGAACGATTTTGCTTGCATTATTACTTACACCTATAAGAATTCCTTTCAAATCCAGGACTCAAAGAAATGAAAACTTGTTCGAACTATAATATTCCTATAGGTACAAAAGCGCGGAGAACAAACGTGGTCTAATGAGGAAGATGAATTACGCGGTGAAATAGCGCCGCGGGGCAAGGCGTAAATCAAACAACGAGAGAATCACAAGATCGCGCCGTCCTATTAGTATTTACGAAGAAAATGTCAGAGCGACAACCGACAGTCGCGGACTCTTTTCGCGCTTCTACACCGCACCTTTAAACCGCGTTCAACGTCACTTACGTAACTCGATGAACTCTCGCGGAGAGCGTCCTTTCTCTTCCTTTCGAACTATCTCCGTCTTTCGCCAGTGGCGTCGACGAGCTCGCGAAAAATCGGAAGAAAACACCAATCTCGCGAGATTTACTCTCGAAGATAGCGCGAGTCAATTATCGGAATCATATCTCACATTCAAAACTGATTCGAGTTAATAAAAGAATTCTATTTTTTTATGTTTCTGTATATATATATCAACATTTTCCCGTTTATTATCTATTTATTATTTTAATATCAAATAGAAAGTCTACGCAATAAATAATAGACCAAATCAGTTAGAGAAAGAAGAAACACTTTGCTCCACGAGCCGACAAAATTTCAGATTTCAATTTTTTTTTTTTTTTTTTTTTTTTTTTTTTTTTGTTTCCTCATTACGCGGAACAAATCAATGGTAGATAAAAAACGTACATTGATTCTACGCCGTTGAGCCGCAAACGTTCCATGGTCCTCTTTCGATTCTCTCCGGGTCTTCTCACCCACGATGTGAGGTTTGCGCAACTTTATTCTGTTACTTCACGAGGATTTGCTCGCACGAAGCTAACCTATCCCTCTCTATCCGTCGGAGCAGAGATCGGCGCGGATGCTTTGCCTGAGGTTGGGTAATCCGACAACACAAGAACGTCTTAAAGGATGCATCCCGGATAGATTTATCGATAACGTTATGTAGTGCGCTGTGTTCGACGCGGTAACACGATCGAACGGCGTGAGTCGCTGCTTTTCGTGTTCCAATATGAAGAATCCGACAACCGTCGGTGTTTGTCACACAAAAGCGTTGTGCACGAAGATGAAGACTTCATAAGCCGGGAACGTTTGTGTACACACGGTTCGCGAATGACGTAAAACGAGATTTCGCGGAACGATCAAACCCTGTGTGATTTTTCCTATTATTCTCTCTTAAAAGAATCTAATTGCAATTGTAACGTGAGATAATTATACGTTCCTGAATGAGCTAATTAAATCTCGAAATCTGAAAAAAAAAATTACATGGTTCCGGAAAGTCTTTGTGAACTAAAACACTCTTTCATTCTGACAAACTGTCAGAACTTTCTGAGAAATAATATTCTTTGTAGAAATAATATTCTCGGCACATTTCCGATACGAGAGGCATATTTATCGACTCGTAATTATGTAAATGAGATGTATTTTACTCTGATGACATGCGTGTAAAACAGCTCCCCATATCCTTGCAGCATCCTTTCCTTTTCATCGCGCGCCGCTTGCCAGAAGGGAGTGTAAACGGACCTTTAAGACGCTCGGAACACCGATCTTACGGATTGTTTCATAAGCGTTCCCGATACGGAAAAGTTCATCCTGACTTGAATGCGCGCGCGAGCGAACGAGACGCGATCTCAGGCAACGCGCGGTTGCGCAAAGCCAATTACGTCGGCGCACCGTGGATCCTGCGAAGGAAGAACGCGCGCGCGAGCCCGACCGGACGGCGCGCGTAAAACCGGAAGTCGTCGCCATGAGATCATGAGGATCGCGAGGGAGAGCTCGCGGATCGCGAGAGAGTGGCGCAACTTCGCTCGGGTGACCTTCTTCGTCGTTTTCCTCGTCGCTCGAAACTCGCGGAGGTCGTTCGTGACGATCCAATTTCTTCGAGAGTCGAGAAAGCGTTCGTTTCCGGTTTCTTACGTTATCATAGAAATTGCTTTTCTTTAAATGAGAAAAAGTGAAAGAGAAATATTTATATATATAAAATATATAAGTTTTAGACCGATATTTTTATATTTAGAGATCATTTGTATATTTTTAGAAATATAAAGTGTAGCATATATGCGTTCGTTTTTTTTTTTTTTTTTTTTTTTTTTTTTTTCATAATATCGAGTTTAGACGACGAAATTTAAAGCGAGATAAAAATTTTACAAGTGGTCCGGCGTACGTACCTAGCGCTATATTTCTTCTGGTCGTTTCGTTTCTTCGCAAGATAGATGTAGCTATTTGGATTAACCCCCGCGCGCAAGCACGGCGTTAGATTTAATTAAAGTTCGTTAGAACCGGGTAATCGATTTTGCTGTAGAAGTCGTTTCTCGATCCGAGAGAGCCACATTTAACGACTCGGAACGAAATATCTGTAATCGAAGCAATTAGACGTCTTTAGACTGCAGTTCGGCGCATCTTTCCGAACCTCGTTACGTTTTCGTGGACGCAAAACGACGCGAACGACGACGTTCGAATATCGCTTCTCCTAAATCAGAAACGTTCGATATCGGAAACCGCGCGCGAAGGTTTTTTGAAATTCTCGATAATTCAGATAATTACGAGACGGCGGACGGCTTCGAGTAAAAACTAAATCAATTTGAAGAGTCAGAAAAATAAAAAGTCGCTTTTCTCAATTAATTTTCAGTATATATGTATATAAAATTTTAAATCTATATTATAAATTGTTTTAATTATATCGAGCGTCCCAGAGATAATTAAAAAGTTATAATAAGAAATAGCGCTCTTGAAATAACATCGTTCTTTTCAACTGAAAAAGAAATGTCCCTAAAAAGACTGTGTTCAGCTTCAAATAAAAATTCTATCTACCACGATAGTCTCAAGAGCCCACGACACGGAACGCAACATCGAAGTTTCATGAAGTCATCTTCGCGATCGAAGAAACACTTCGCGAGAGACGACTACTTAACAAGGCTTCTCGCGAAATTTACGGAAAGGTATATACGATTGCCTGTAACTTCTGCGGCGGGCGCAGCGTCATTATCGTCATCAGCAACATCATCATCATCATCATCATCATCATCATCATCATCATCGTAGCGGCGACCTGAACCGATTCGCACGCCATCCACGCGCGGAGAAATGCCAAACGGGATGCAATCTCTTCGCCTCGCTGAAGTAAATTGCTTTTCAAACCGTCTTCTTCTGCGTACGGTCCCCATCCCCATGTATATCGTCGTCATCTTCTTCTTCTCTTCTTCATTTCCAACGTGCATCCGGCGATTTGTGTCCCGTATCTTTCGCGCACGAGGCAACCTGAATGAAACTGACGTTTCTTCCGTCGCTACTGAACCGTGCGTTCCATTTATTTGCTTTATTATATCCAGAAATTGGTTTTATAAATTCCTACTTTTTGATTACGTTGAAAACAAAACTCTCCAACAAATAATATACGATTGTAACAACTGTGTGAACATGTCCGGTTGTGTTAAATCACCCGGTAATGCCGTGAGAAAAAAAATATTTCTCCTTCTCTCTTTCACTGACACGTAAGATCTTAGTTGAAAGTAAATGTATATAAGAGATGGAGATTTCTACGACGGTGCAATATTAATTATTGAATTTTTTGAGAGTTTTCAAATTTTCTTTCTCTTCTCCGAACAATGAAATAGTAAGAAATTGTTAGAAGAGAAAATTGAATAGAATGAGAAAATTGTTCAATGTCAAAACGTCATGCCAGAGAGACGTTGCGGAAGAGCGTAGGAGATACCGGAAGAGGAATGGGAAGAGCACAGGAAGAGAAAGAGAGACAGAAAGAAAAAAAGAAAGAGAGAGAAAGGAAGGATAATCAGCAGGACGATTAGATCGACGAACGACTGGGCGCGCGATTACGTCAGACGTTGCTTAATATCTTCATGCGAACCGGTACTCGCGGCGAAGAAGTCTCGCGATTGCACCAAGGTGTAGACACGAACGAGCGAACGCGAGAGTCGTGCCCGTCTTCTCTTCTTCTTCTCCTCCTCGTCCTCCACCTCCTCCTTCTTCTCCTCTCTAAAGAGTCCGCGCACGTTTTCTCCGGATGAGAAGATCGGGCTAAAGGTTCGACTCTCCTCTCTCGTCTATGTTCTCTTCGCACTCGAGACATTTATGCGCGAAGGAGAGAGAGAAACGAGATAAATGCATCTCCGGCGGTCGTGTGGGTGCCGAACGGATCTATCCGCAAGCGGCGCGGCGTTGCATAAGATCGGCGCGATTAGATGTAATCGGGAGAGAAACGACCCGATGAGATGCGGAGATGTGGCGAGAAACAGGTGCTAATTATTTTCGTAATGCACACTTTACGACGACTTTTTTTTTGTCATCGTGAAGGATATGCTAATATAACGGCGAAGAGCGAAATTTTTCTTCATCTCGGACACGTCGAAAAGTCATCGGACGTGTGTTCTCGAGAATAGCGCTATAAAAGCAAAACTATATTTTGAAAATTTATTTAATATTACAAAACAAATTTAAAAAAATCGATCTTTTTATCGACAAAAACTTGAACAGGATTCCGTCCTGATGTCGCGTCGTATTAATTTTTCAACACGTTGAAAAATTAACTCTGTTAAAGCGAAATTAACCGTATTATTTTCTATTATACTTGTAATTCGACTATTATACAGATACATTTGGAATTTATTATTTAAACAAAGCTGACGTCCGCAAATAAATCGTTACATCCGAATCCGGATGGATTCTGTAAGATTTTGTTACGACTGTCACACCGAGACAAGACCCGGCAGATAAAATATCCACTGCGAAGATCGAGAGAGGAAGCTAAGTTTCTTCTCGGCGCTGACCCGGCGGAACGAGCTCGCTCACGCGTCCAATTGCACAAGTCCCGCTTTCCTCGTGACATAATATTATTTAACCCAGAATAATGCCCGGCGTGCCGCGGCGCTTCTTGCGTAACACAAGCCGGTATTTCGCGGGAGATATACTGGTATGTGTGTGTGTTAGCGAGTAAGGAAGGAGGCCGATTCTTTTATTATATAAACCACCGGCTTCCACACCACGCCTCGAGGAAGGAGCACCGTCGTTTTAACAGAGAGGAGGGAAGAGAGAGAGAGAGAGAGAGAGAGAGAAGAAGAGGAGAAAAGTGGGTATCAGGAAGTCTCGGGCAAGAGGCAGAGCGATATGTTCGCGAGAAAACTCGCGAGTTCTTTTGCTCCGGGACTCGATTGGATCGGTTCGGCTTTAATTATAGAAATCGATTTATATAACCGCGCGCGCACGGGATCGAATCCCGGATGTCTTGCTACGGAAAGGAATCGATCGACACAATGGGAATGGCGTATAAGTTCGTATTTTTGAAACAGAAGAAAATAACTTCCGTTTTGTAAATACATAGATAGAAAAATGAAAAACAATTCGAAATTCTCTCTGATCAATATGTAAAATGAATAAAAAAAAATGTTACCACGTGTGTTGAGTAAACATTTTAAATTTTGGAACAATTTTAAATTTTATTTTAAAATGTGTTTCTTTCTCTCTTCACTTCGTGATAGTAAATGGATGTGTCGTTAAAATATAGCACAACGCTCGTTTAGCATAATGCCGGCAAGATCGCAGGCGTTTCTGACGCAAAAATCAACACGTCGTAATTTTCATTACGCTTCGGGATAAGATAGAAAGGATTACGTCAAACGTCATCTCGCGCTGCAGAAACGACGATAAGCGCAAATAGCTTTCGGTAATGGGGGGCGCAGCCCTGTGCAAAGGGCGCGCCACGTGCTAATTTTCGATAAAAAAGGTCACGTTCTAGAAAATGATGGCTCGGGAGCGAGAAGCTCGCGTTCGGATGCTTGAGACGTCAAGTTGTCTGCCCGACGATATTCCCCGAGTAATTCCTGATATTAACGCGTTTATTCGCGTTTACTCGTACACGGCCGAGCGAACGGCATGACTTTGTAATGGTGGGTCGTGTTCTCGAGTGAGTTTCTCGCATAACGCATTCGCTGGCACTCGCGTCTATATATATAATATGTGCACAAAAGGATCTTGAATCCTTCTTTAGAGCCCCCTAGGCTGACACGATCTAGTGATCTCTTAATAAGAATTAAAAAATGACAAATTATATCTTTCGTCGAATTTATTTTGAAATCTTACGGAAAAATCACGACAAATATTCCGTTCACTTTACCTAGTTCAGGACGAAACTCATTAGCTAAGCAAAATATACGCGATGTAATTGTTAAAATAACATACCATATAGTTTTATACGTCATGTAACATACTTCTATAGAAATTTCTTCAGATGTATTATATGCGTTTTTACAGCCGCGACAACTCACGTTGTCGGATGAAAATGCCAGTGAAAGGTTTTCCTTGATCAGATCGCTTTTGAATCATAAAATGTCATAATGCGATTCGCGTTATTATTTAACTGAGAGAGTCATATAACGAGCGAGCTGGTCAATCAGCTGGTTAGATAAATCCCGGAATAATCGCGTTTTGCTGTCGCGTAAGACAGGTCGAAAAACGAGGAAGAAGGAAATGACGACTGCGAAAAAATAGACGGAGCAAGAAAATGAGAGACAAAAGATCGCTGCTGCGTTTATTTTCGTTATCGACGCGCGCTATGAAAAAAAAAAAAAGATTTCTTTTTAGCAGCGGATTAATGTCGGCGGTAATTTCCAGTTTCAAGACGTCTAGTTATGAACTTAACTAACGATTCCAGACTACTTCCATATCTTGAAGTCTTAATATTAGTACGGCCGGGAGCGGCTCTTTAATAGAAGTTACTCGTCTCGCGAAAGAAGATAAGAGGAGCATTTTGCAATCTTTCCGAGGAAACAACTAATGCATCGACAGTTACTAAAATTTAGTAGTCGATCAAAAATCGAAAGAAACTGTTAAAACGTTTTGTTTTTTTAATACTCTTTCAATTAATTTCTGATTGTATTTATTATTAAAATTAAAATGTAACATAACTTTAAATTCTCACGTAGAAATTGAAATTATACGATTATATTTCCGATAAATGTTTTTGATTTTAAGCTGAGAATTCTCATAACACTGTATGTGTTATCAGCAAAATTTTATATTTGCGTGATTCTCCGGACAAACAAGGTGTGACAAATATTTTGCTTTTCAAATATTTAACGTACTTGTTGTCTGTTGACGAGTCAAACAAGAAGACTTAGAAGACAGAAGTGACAATAGAGCGTTTAATGCTGAGAAGAAAGAGAAGGTTCGCGCATTTGTTGAGAAGACAAGACTCCTGATAGATCGCTCGCTTTGTATCCGATTAACTACCGCTCATTTGTGACTTTATATATTTTCACATTACTAAATACAATATTTTTAACTTTAATAACTACATTAATTATTTAAACAAATAATCAACACAAAATAATCCTACACTCAGTTTGATCAACAGTTTGTTTTCGACGACGGATTTTCTGTTGGACATTCGCGCGATCGTAGTTTTTTTCTCAGTCGTTACATACCGATTAAAAACTTTTCTCAACCGACGCGTGACCTTATACGAGGATATAAAAGACGGATTTTACGCGGACGACCGAGCGTGTCCCACACGGCATTAGTATTCCAGCGGGTGTGCGTGCCTGTGTTGTACGGTGCTAGTACTGGCGAAGATACGTACGTGGACGGCGTGCCAGTGCGTAAAAGCACGCTGTGCGTATGTACATCGCTTGACGCGTGACTCGTTGCATGTATAATTCGGCCCTAAAGGTCGGCGAGCGGTACAAAAGCGTTCTCTTGATATTTTACGTAAACCGGCGACACCATCTCTCATAAATTTTTACTTCGAACAAGAGAAACAAATTCCGAGACAAGTAATTAGAAATACTTCTAACGAAGAGATAAAAGTGGATCGGGCATCAATTGTTTTTTAATTTTGTTCGATCATTGCAACAAAGATAAAAAAGTTAAAAAATTTTTCGAATGTATGTTGATAAAATTAACGTCAATCACGCGAATTATTTCGAACGACTCGTTAGTGTAATATTACACAGAAAAAAACAGTTTTGTTGAAATTACCAAAATTTGATAATCTCAACCAAAATTTGGTTTCTAAAACACTTTTTATTTGGTTTGATTTACCAAATTTTGGTTATCTCAACAAAACTCTTTTTTCAATGTACTCTAATTAGAGATAACGGAGAGATTTTTTAAAGGGTCTCGTGAAATGTTCAGACATCTAATTTATTTCCTATAATGAGCTGAATATTAAATTGAAGAAGCAAATAAGAAACAAATCGCGCGAAGATGTAAAGCGGTGCAGTTTTATCCTCGGTTTTATCCTCGCTCTCGTTTGCCGCGCTTCAAGATCGATCGCCGCGAGAACCGGAAGAACGTATTCATTAATCCCGTGTAATAAAGCGACGCATTCGTGTCGTGAAGTTTTCACGCCGGAATGGACATCTTGTCGCGAGTTTAAGAGAATCTAGTTTATTTCGCAATAAATTTCTCGCTCTTTGACAGAGTTCGTGCGGCGGAGGCGTTTATATACGCGACGCTCAATGTGATTTGTACCTTGTGTTCGGTTCTAAAGGTCGAAGAAGAGAGAAAGATGCACACGCGCACACGCTTCTTGTGCAACGGTCTTTTCTCGATTTACAGATGTCCGCGAGAATTTCTGCCCTACGGCAATATCAGCGACGCGTATATTATCTGATGGAGAAAGACCTGAAATCGCGCGATGTGTAAACGATTGACTTCCTTGATGCAGAATCGCGCTATAATATCAGTGCCCGAATTGCGCCCGAATTTATCGTAATGTGAGGTTGCGATAAACTAACAAAGAGAGAGAGAGAGAGAGAGAGAGAGAGATCGTGAGAACAGATAATTTTCTTAAAGACGCGTCATTAGCGATAATCGTGTGATCGATAGCGGAACCTTTTCAATCAGAGATACGTTGCGCAGGATGTGTTTTCGCATCCCAAGCGCACATTACAAAAGCGGGAATTCCGTGACATAAAAATTTGATTGTTCATTCGGGAGATTAAGTGCAGAGATCACGCTTATATCGGAAGTTACATCAAATTTTATGATGTTTTTGTATGTTTATGTGTGTCACACTTGTCGCCGATACGGTATCTTTGAAGGAGTTAATCGATCGGAGTAAAGTGTGAAAGATTTTTGTGAGAGAGACTTCTTTTGTTTTAATTTTGAATAAAAATATCAGTTTTATCACATTTGAACAGGAATCTTCTTCAAGGATTAGATGAATATATATTCAATTTTTGCAAGATACATTCTCGTTTGTTGCGTACTAATTTTCCAAAGATAGAAAGGAAGCAAATTACTGCGAATTGATATCCGTTCTAATCGGATTCACGGCCGAACTTAATTCTAAATTGACGCATCCGATTAACTGGAAAGACACTTTTGTGATTAAAACTTGACGTTTTATTTGTAGTAGATGTTCTATTTTTAGTTTATATACTTTGCTATTTTTTTTTATATTTATATTTTACTTTGCCATTTATCGACGAAATATTAAAAAACTTTTTTATGTAATATCTCCTCGTTGCGAGAACGCGAGATTACAGCACGACACGACGCGATTTCGAAAACAGCGATAAATTGGATCCGCGGAAATCCAGTTATTGTCCAGAATGTTACATCTCGAAATATTCCAATCGATAACAAACAGTTTATTTTTGAATTCCGTTCTCGGTGTATGTATAATTCGATAGAAAATTTCACATTTAGCACACGAAAATATCAAATCGATATTCGTGATTTCAGTGAACTTTTATCGATCGCCGGTTTATTATATAGAGATGTGTGTGTGTGTTAAAATTTAAATAATAAAATACCTATTATTCAAAATATATCGAAAATAAACGATACTTTTTCAAATATAACTGCGAGCGCTTTGTTAATATGATAAGATAAGAAACTAAGACGCGACTCAGAGAATTGCACACGACTTTACAACACAGGCCAGGAATGAACGATCGAACGAACGTACGAACGTGCAATCCTGCAATTACGCGTTGACGCAATCCCGAGTTGAGTGGTGCGAGGGGCGCAGCAGTCCCGGATTCGCTTTCTCTCATCTTCCACACGATCGGCTCGGAATGCTGGATTTATCGAACGGGGACGGAACCGAGAAGGGACCTTGATCCTTTCCCGCGACACCGCGGCTTTGGTCTCTTCACTGTTTTCCTTCCCTTTCTCTTGTCTTTTTTTTTTTCTGTCCCGTCATTGAAAGTGCACGATATGATGTGCGCCGCCTGCGTGATCTGCGTCTTCCGAGCGCCGCGTCGATGTTATATAATATAGCGTTAACAATAAAGTTCCCGTTCGACAAAGTCGGACGAATTGCGGCGAATCTTCGGAACGCATACAAGATATACGCGCGACGTGCTCGTTTTTGCGGTCGCGCAACTCGCAGCACATTCATGAGGACGCTAAAAAAAAAAAAAAAAGAGAACACACTGCGCAAAACCGCACTTCCGGCGAACCGTATGTTTTACGTCTTGTTCGTGCTATGCCCGTTTTTCTGAAAGAAGAGAGTCTGGCAGAGCGGAGAGTGTCAAATGATCAGTTTCGCGTAATCGGTATATGAAGTTACGAGACGATTTCCATCGAGAAAGAAAGATCGCATCTCTTCTATATATAATAGTTGGTATTTTAGAGCTTCTTCAAATTTTATCTCTTCTTCTATTTCACTTCTATTTTTTAAAAGGGACCATGATATTTTTCACATAGAAGAAAAGATATACATATCAAAAATCTTATTTTTACGGCAAATCCATTTTTCTTCCACGCGCGAGGGTGGGTCCGGGAATGTCGCAGAACACGAGGCCCGTGTACACCGGTTTGTCGTAAACCGAGCACACACGTAACAGGCACGTCGAACGTATACCGGATGGATCGCCCCGTGTTCCAAGTATTACAAGAGCGATCTCGTGCGTGTCAAGAATGTCGATGCGGAAAGAGAGCCCGCTCGCAGAAGGCACGTCTTCTTCGTCCCGCGCGACGACTCCCAACGCCGATCCGCGTGCGCCACCACCTCGCGTGCCTCCGCGACATCGCCGTGTGCCAGGGTGTGGCGGCAGAACTCGGAGAAACGACCTTAGGCGCGACCTCACCTGACAAAAGCCGCGTAGATCGTGTCCATTTCGGTGTAAAGCGCGAGATAAAAGATTTATGATTGTTATTAATCAAATTGCCGTAAGCACGTTGAGTATCAATACGCAGTAATACATTGACATATAATTTTTGACATTAACATATCATTTTTCAAAATCTTTTTTCACTTAAATATTTAAATATATAACGAGCATGTGTTTTTTAAACACATATTTACTAAAAAAAATGTTCATAAAACAAGTTGCAAGATTTAACTAAACAAATTCTCTGTAATTATAAATTTTCTCTAACAAATTATTTTAATAAAACCAAATATTTGATTACTGATTTTCGTTTAAATAATTGAGGCAGTTTGATTACCGTTTGCATTCAGGAATATTTCGGAGCACGTATCGCTTGCGTGGGCGATCGAGAGCTCGCACGGCGAGTAGACGAGTTTACAATCGCTCCACAACAACCGGTGTCCTGTAAGTGTATCGTCGAGAGTACGTAACAGGAAGTAACGCGGCGCGAATATTAACGAGCGTGTGCGCGGGTTGTGCGCGCACAACGAAAGCGTTTACGGCTCGTTCTCCGCGCCTTCGCGCGTTTTGCAATAAGCGCGTACTGCCGCGCGCACGATATTTTCGCATCGCGTCGGCCTCTCCACGGCGTTTTATGAAACCCGACGCAAACAACGTGCGCAATACATGTGCCTCGCATTCCCAAGTCAAACAGTCCGAAAGCTTTAACAGTAAAAAA
>QVOB01021220.1:0-13421 GCA_014839585.1 Pseudomyrmex concolor | reverse complement strand
TACAGTACCGTAAAAAGAAACGCGCGGATGGATCCAACAGGTGGTTCGAAATAATTTCTTGCGACGCGGGGAGGATGAATCCGAGGGACACAACAATACCTCTCTATTCTTTGAAGACAATAATGATTCACGCCCGCGTACAACGACCGTATTTTTTTCACTCGTCGCCCGCGTGTTTCCGTCAGAAAAATATCTCATTCGCATGCAACAATGTATTATCCTCACCCGTCTGTCTGTGTGTTTCTCCGTGATTTAAAAGGCGCGTTTATCAGCGCTTACGCTACTTGAGCAAGCAGCTCGAGCTTTTTTTAATGTTCTTCGATTATATCTAATCGAAGTATTGCAAAGTGTCATTGGTTTTCGATATCACTTTCGCGCACACGTAACGAGAGCTTGATGTTTATATAACGTTTAATACACGAAGCTTAATGTTTGGGGGCGACAAGTGTGCCAAGGGTAACCAGATGCTGTTAAGAGGTTGGTTCCTGTTATGTAGTGAAGCAACATTGCGAGCGCGTCAGTTTGATAGAAAATTTCCGACGTTCGCTCGGTCGAAAAAAGAAAACTGTGTTTTACATTCGATTTTATCACCGACATATTTTATTACGGACGTGATAACAGCAACGAAGTAGGTATATCGGAAAATCAGTTACATGATGGTCACATACAAATCTTTGAGCGAACAAGTAAGTTCGTGTATATTAATTTTTTTTATTGTTATTCCGAAGCTAGAAATCTTACGCAATATTTTATTTTATCACGTTATGACTTGACTCTGTTTCTGTGTTTTCACTCAACCGATCGATCGCAACGGCGGATTATTTTACGAAAAACGTGTACCGCAACGTGACCACCTGTAAAACGCTTACCGTCTCGCGAGCTGCAATTTTTGCGATGAAAAACCGCACACACGCCCTTATCGTCGTGCGCGAAAAACGTGCGTGTGTATCACGTTGTTTAATCTAGAGATCCGCTCGCGATCTAAACGCGTGATGGAAAAACGTCGCGCAGACATCTCATGAACGACGATAGAATCGTCGTGCGGACGTGTCAATTATAATTGGATTGCGCGGATTTCAATTTGTTTCCCGACGTGTTCGATTTACATCAAACGATAAGCAAATGTTAATACCGCGTGTAACACACGCGTTAGTCTTGTCGTATATTCTCAGTATTTTCAGCGTGATGAGAAAAACTTTTTTTGTCTCGTTTTCTTCTGAGTGTACCGAAAAGTCCATAAAAAAATTCCTTTCTTAAAATGTTTTTAGACTAGAGGTACCTACGCATGTTGTAAATCACGATTGGACGCAAGTATTCAGATGGAACCCTAATAAATTTCAACCTTTTTTGTTACGGACGGGCGTGAATAGTTTCATCACTGATAGTTTCTAAATTCTTGAGTGACTGCGTAAATCGCCAAATGCGCATCTATTCTCGCTCTAAGAATCTAAGAAAAATAGAAACATATATCCTTTCTACGAAGGTATCGTTAGCTTGTTACAAGCAAAAATGAGTAACGAAAGAGATCAAGAATCAACGATCGAAATAGAATTAGTAAGACAATGCAGAGTTTTTTTAATAGAAGTGTTAATTTATCGTGAAGTACATCGTTAATTTGCCGACAAATACTCATTGCAGAGATCCAGGGAACAACTGACGAACTGCAGCACGGCGACGTTGGCGACAGAAGTTGCAGAAAACGAAACGACGACCATATCCAGGAAGATCATGAATGTCTGCGGAAAGGGTGTGCGTTGGACGCACGTGGTAGATTTGTTTCTCGGGTTATCAGGTGAGAATTTTCACGAAACAGCGCGAAAAAATATTCTGTACTCTTTTCGTGAGAAGAAAATGTTTAATTTTTTTTTTTGCACATTGTGTGTCTTCGACGAACACGTGACGTGCGTTTGTGGTCTATTTTGATGATGTACGCGCGCAGTTATTGACGGATATATATCTCGTATTTAAGAATTAATACCGTTAATTGAGCGTTACATACGTTGGCTTTTATTAGCCCCATAAATATTCGTGTCCGCGACGAGTGCGCGTGTCTTCCACGCCGGCCGAAGAGGAAGTATTATCTCGTTAACTGACGCGACTAGCGTTATTGCATTAGTAAGCGAACCACGAATAGTCGGAAGTAACATATCGCGCGCTCTTCCTAAGCGGTGTGATTGTTAAGACTATGTGAAAGAGTTTGAGAAGTCGCAAGATCGTAAGCAAACCAATCAATCACAGGCTAGCAAAGATGCTAATACGTGAGATTTGATTCACGATTGCCACTAATTTTAATCGTGAAGCCACAAGTGGCTTCACGATTAAAATTAGACTTTGCCTATTCAGACGATTAAAAAAAAAAAACGAGCGTTGGACAAGGTAACGGGTATTGTACGTACAAGAGTATTCTCTCTCCTCATGGTCATTTTTAATTCCAAACAAAAATGTTCCTGGAAATTCGCTACGTGCTATTTCTGCGAAAACATTGCTGTAAAGAATAGTAGTTACGATCGAAAGAAAGAAACACATTTTGTTACATTTGTCGTCTTTAGTCTGTCGCTCAGAAATACAAATGCAATCACAAAAGAAACTTTGGAACTTTGTAGGAACTGATGTGTTAATTTAATTTTAATTTAAATGTTTTTTTTTAATGTAATTAAATTACAGTTAATTTACTTTTTTATTCTAATATCTTAAAATTCTGACGCGTGATAACGAAATTCTGAAATCATATTCGAATTCGGCGCAAAATCTCGATCGGATCGAAATATTTAAAAATCATCTTTCTTTACAAGAAAAATTTGTTGAATTTATGCTAAATAAATTGAACAAAAGACAATTGAAATTTCTGTCTCTCGCGATCAACTTAACTTATAGTAGTTACGCACTTGATCAATTATATTGACAATAACCGACGAACGGCAGACACACAGAGAATAGAAATACGAGAATTGAATCGGACTGTGAGGTACATTTTTTTTTCTCGCCTGTGTGTGCGGTTGGTTGTACCGAGCGTAGTCTCTTTTACATGGAAGCGCATTGAAACCACGGGGATGAAACCACGCGTGTAATGAAGCCCGACAAGGAAACCGCGAACTGTGTAATGCAATATTACGGCCGGCTGTTCGACTAGAATTTTTACAGGCTGCGTGCCGCTTTAAATACCTCTGTGCAACTGCCACGTAATGATGGCAATGAGTCGTACGTTCTCGCTTCAAGTACCCGCACATACGCGACAAATGCGTATGCAACTGTTATCTCCCGAAGTGAGAAATATCTCGTTTTATCATCTTGAAAGTGAAATTTATTTTCTTTGCTTAATTCATACGCAATAAAAAAGTTAAATGTCATTTTTATTAAATAATTAATTAACAAGAAAAGCTCTCAGCTAGAAAAATTTTTAATATTTAACATTTGTTAAAATAAAACTTACTCAGAACATTTTTTACATTTCTGAAATCCGTCATTTCGACATCATTTGGTTGTTTCTAGTGTTAACTATTAGTCTAGACTCCTCTTAAGTTTAGCCATGTGAAATGTAAAGAAAAAAAGAAAGAAAAAATATGTCTCCTGAGAGGTATCAAGCGGAGTTAACTTCTCTTAACTGATTATATGCGGTCATGTGTGTCACACTGACGAACGTTATATTCTCTCCCGCAACGTTTACACATCCAAATATGTTCCACTCATTGCCCCGTTTTGCTTTCTCTCTCTATGCTGTAGCTCTCGCATATGCAGTGAGAATGACGCGCATAGTTAGTCAAGATCGGGTTAAGGAGATTCAAGGCTAATTTCAATTTAGAGGGTCCTTCTGCAATTGTGAGTGTAAGCCTGCGTGTGTACGCAGGATGTGCAGCGGGAGAGTATACGCAATAACTGGCTAAAATTTTTGAAAAACTTTTGATTTGCCAGAGTTCGCAATCGCAAATATACAAACTGTATATTTTGTCATACTTTGGTCTCAAAAGAATGATATTATGGTTTTGAAGACCACTGAAAACCAGTGATATCATTCTTTGATAATAAAATATAAATAATATGTAAAGTCGACGGAAAAAATTTATTTCCAATTGAGATAGATTTTGCAAAAAACATTCTGACGTGTAACAGAATTTTATTTTAACGCAAAAAAAGAAACAACCTTGTCTCTTGATCTCATCTGTATTACGTATTCGCTCTCTTGAGATTGTCGCGTTCACGTATGCGCACGCGTATTAAATTACGTATGATAACGCGAAGAGTATACAGCGGATTCCCTAGTATTAGTGAGTACTCTCGCGGTATTGTCTATCGGCGAGCGAGCGAGCAAGGAAGGCGGACGTTGTACGTAGACAATGACGTCTTGCTTGAGCTATTTGCGGTTAGTTGAACTAGACAGTTTTTTTCGAGTCGTACGTGAGAGAAAGCAGCGGGAAATGAAAGCCAACGACACTCGGAAACAAGCAACATCGCTACTCGAGTGGCTTTATTGCAATCGGTGTGCAATCGGTGCGTATCAGAGAAAAAAACTAAGAAAAAGTCTTACTCATCTAACGTCTCATCTCCTTTTTAGAATATCCAAGAGCGACAAGTGTTAAGTGCCTAATTTTGGTACCAGTTACGTCGCTTGCGCGACAAATAGCGATGTCGATGCGATTAACGTTTAATTTTACGCCCGAGTTACTGTTCGAATATAACATTTACGAATATAAGATTTGGAGATTTCTGTGCTCTTATTAGATAGAACTTCTATCTTCCTAAACGCGATATAGAAAACCGACGTAAAGTAGTAAAAGTTTTTACAACTTGTGTTGTTTTATTCACATTTTTCAGTGATTCTGCTCGTGGGGGTTCTAGAGTCGAATCTTCTGCCACGCATGTATTCGATGGGCTTCTTCTGTAACGATCCAAAGATCTCGTTCAAGTTCACGGGCGACACTGTCTCAATGGGCGTGTTGATAATCGGCAGCGTCGTTCTACCTTTAATAGTGGTAAACTTCTGCTCTTTCGCAACATTATCTAGTTTTAGGTTTTGTAATTATAATAGTGCTTAGCAAAATAAAAAGAGAGTAATAAATTAGAAACTATAAAGCTTGTTATGTGCAATAAAAATACGTGCTTATCTCTGGAATAGCAAATCCTTGACATTTAAATATTTTACTGTGTTGTTTCGCAATCAAGTAGTTACGTTTAATTCTTTTGTCAGCCATAATATAAATAATGTAATAAAATTGCAATGAAATTGTATATTTGAATATATATAAGAAAAAGAATAGGTATCTCGTCTAGGTTTATTATAATATGTAAAATAAATACATAAAATAAATACATAAAATAAATATATAAAAATGAAGAAATATATATTATATGTTTTTTCGATGTGCTGCATGTGTACGCATGAAGATTTTTTTTTAAATTTCTTTTAGATGGGAGCCGTGGAATATACTTGTCCCGTTAACTGTTACGAAAGTACATCGGATTGCAGCAGAAACAGACGAATTTGGCGTTGGTATTCCCATTACAGCGTAGGAATTATCGCCCTCACATTGATTTGCAGTGTTATAAAGCAAGTGATCGCCGAGCCGCGGCCGCACTTTCTCGACACGTGCAAACCACGCGAAGCCAGCAACTGCACCGATGAGTAAGCATGATCTATTCTTTTTTATTCCTTCTTTGTCCTGCGACCTAGGTTACTTCCTGCAATTAGGTCGTCTTTGTGTTAACGGCGTGCTAGCCTTAGAGCAGCGCAAGTATAAACGGAGTGTTCGCGAGTTATGTGAGTAATACGCTTGCATATATAGCTTGAGCAAAACGGAATAATACATATGTATAACTGAATACCATTTTTTCGCAAAGATAAAACATGCGTATATAAAAATAGAACAGATATGACGCTGAATTAAATTCTGTCGCATCATGTGAAATATAAATCAAGACGCAATTTTTTTTACATAGATACAGAATATCATTGTTACATAAAGATCAAATATTTATTCATATTTCTATGTGTGCGAGATGACATTTATGCAATCTTTTATATCTTTAAGTAAACTTTGTTTTTTTACTGGTTTACAAAGTAAATGTTGGTGTTGATTTTTTCTTGCTGCCCGGTCGGTTATATAGGCTTCTATGTATTTGATATCATTTTTACAGATATATCAGGTTTTACACATGCACAAATACTGAGATTTCTCAGTGGTACGTCAAAGACGCTAGCAAGTCGTTTCCATCTGGTCATTCGGCGCTTTCTATTTACACGAGCATTTTTCTAGTGGTAAGAGTTCGATCTTTCGATCATGTTCAGCAGAACGCAACGATTGTGCAACATGGGTTGTGATGTTTTTCAATTATCAGAAATTTTCTGCTGAAGTGGAGAATCGTAAAACAATGATAAACAGTTGCGCAATGGTTGAGTTCTGCTAAATGATGATTTCTTTGTTGATTTTAGATAAAAAATTAGCATGTCATAGTATTGCGGTATAGATTTCAATATAGATACAAGTTCAACAGCAGATAATATAGATAACTGCGATGGATTTCTAACAGCATCCGGTACTTTTCGTATTATCGTTAGTCAGTATTCTAGTGAATGAAAAAAATTCTAACAAATAACATAAGGCATAAAAATTTGCATAGAATTAACGGAAAAATAATCACGACGATCAAATTCCTCGAAATAAGTAAAATGTGAATTTTCTGAAAAAGGAATTAAATATTTCGACAACCAGAACTTCTAAAGCTTCGAAACTATTTTCGTGCATTTTTTCTTTGCTTCCGAGTCAACAATGAGTCGAGTTTGATAACGCGGAGGATTTTTATTTTTCATATTTTATAAAAACTTGTTTGTCTTTCTCTCTCTTTGTACCCGCGCACAGTGGTACCTGCACAACCGCCTGTCAAAGCAAACATTGTTGCTGAAGCCGTGGCTGCAGTGCTTCTCGGCCATGTGGACTGTGATATGCTCGATGACTCGAGTGGCCGACAACCGTCATCACTGGTGGGACGTTCTCGCGGGCTGCTCCATCGGATTCGTTTTTGGTCTGTTCGTCGTCGTTATTTCTTGCCGGCACTTTCGTCTCGAGCGCCTCGGAACGACGCACACGCTCAACGAATACCTGGACAACGGTCAGATCGGCGGCAACGCGAAACAGAGCGTCAAGAAGCTGCTCAACCCTGTAGTGGTCGAGGTCTCGGAAAGTCGGGAGATGAAGAACATCAAGATCTCTCGGACGAAATAAAGTGCACAAAAAAACGATACGAAAGATAGGTAGTGAGGAGGTGCATGGACGTTCCTAATTATGAAACTAATCGAATTCCAGATTTGTCGTAGAAAGAGACGATCATTCCGTAGAGTTTTTCGGATAATATTGGAATGTGTTAGTGCTTAGGTTATAGAATCGGTTGTTTTTCTCTTCGAAGTACATGTATATCTACGTGTGTAAAGAGTCGCATCGTGATCGTGAACAAAAAATAAACAGTTTTCCTTTGGAGCTGTGTTCTTTGTGACACGATCGATCGATCAATCGAAGAGTTATATGACTGAAAGCTCTGTTGTATCTCTTTGAGAGCGAGAAACGCACGTAATAGTATTTTTATTTAACTCACTCAACCTGCTCAGTATAAAGTAGTCAAACGTTTGTATATAATTATGCAATTTGTACATATACTATATCATTCCGTTAAAGAAATACACGTATCAATAATCGCAGGCGATATTGATCGCGAAGTTTTCGCGCATTTGACATAACACTAGAGAAAGATCTGAGAAATAAGTCTCTCGTATATGGACAAATTCCATAATATAACCAAATCGAATTTTTTTTTTTTATGCAGAGTTTTTTTTTTACGTATGCAGAGTTTTTTCTTCAAATATAGGAAAAACTTTTCTGGTATTTCCGCATAATCGCGTAGACTGATTTTCATTTAAGAAAATCTTGTTTAGTTTAAGAATTTTGTTAATTTTATTATGTGACTTTTAGTTGCTTGCTGCATGCACAATTTTGTAATATAATGGACAATTTGTACAGTGAACAGTAACAGAAAACGCACACACATACCTTTAAGCAGAATATTGAACACACAATGCATGAAAACAAACTTAATCGCGCGAATAAACTTAATCAAACGCAAAATTTTCTAGATAAAAGCGAAACGTACTTTAGTTGTTTTTTTGACGGATATATATATATCCGTCACTCGATTATGATATACATATATTTAGATCGTAATCAGAGGTGAGTGTACGCATTTTAATATATATTGCATAATATATTATAATATTTATAAGCGTATGTATATTCGTATTTGAATTTACTGCATTTCTTCACGATCTCTTCCAGGGTAAAATTTTGGATCTTATTGGTTTGTCGGAGAAAGAGAGTGTACATGTAATAACGCTGTATAATTACGACCATGTAACGCTGTTTCCTTTTTACTTCGTGTAAAAAGCACATACACACACACACACACATAACGCGTAGTGAAATTCTTAAGAAATATATATCTCATATTGCACGCAGCCGCGTAAGCCAGGCGAGGAAGAACAGAAGGTTCATTTTACCGTAAATAATTAAGGTACTGGCGCTAACATTCCCCGTGAATATTATGATCTATATATAAATATAAAAGCAAAAAACTTACACAATAAAATTTGATAAAATACAAATTACAAGTTGCCGTGATGTGTGCTTGTGTGTGTGTCCGTTTCGAAAAGTTTGACTAACGCTTTTGTCGGAATCAAACGTATTTGTAATATCCCTCGCGCTCTTTGTTTGCACAATCCTTTCACGTTTTGAATTTTAACACGTTTCGCAACGAGTTGACGCGATGTCAAAAATCGAAATTTTAAGAACCGTTTCCATACAATGTACAAATGTGTTAATATATGAAATATACGTCGTGTGATAGACCACGTTTTTGTGTTTTCAGAATTGACGCAACTCTTCACGTGTTACGTCATTACCGGGCTCTAATGTACCACTCGGTACAGCAGTTACGAAAAGTTCACGTTAATATTCGATCGTTATCGAATGGCGGCGCCGGTCGATAATACGGCGGCTTGTTTAACGGCGTCGATACTCGCCGTTGCGCCGAGATGTATGCGTGTACGTACGCGCGCACATGTGTATATGTGTGATATCGTGAGGATGTAATTTTTAACGGGAGGGGAGGGACTCAATCATTTTTCGAAACGAATATCGGGTTACTCGCGTCCCGGTGTTTCCCCGGCGATTGTTAGAATATTTCGTGTTTGTAGGCAAAAAGTCGCGCTCTCCAGAGACGGACAGAGCAACGTGAATACACGTCGAGTACTTCACTTTGTGAATGTCACACACAACAGCACTCCCTTTTCATTGGAAAATACGAAAAACACTTATCATTACATTTTCAAGTTTTTCTTCATTATATTATGTATATTTTACGGCATGGTTATTATGTAATTTTTTGATCGGAATTGTGTGATTTCGATCGAAATATATTTCCGTCGAAAAGCGAAATCATTTCGATCGACTCCGAAAAATTACACAGGCCACCATCTGTTTTTTTTTTCTCATTTATCTATTTCATATTTATAATACTCGCACGTGTTTTTTGTAAAACCAGATTTCTCGTGTTTAAAACCTGACGTTACCGAATTACTAAATGCAGAAAAATACATATCAGTGGCGCGATGCAACTGATAATGTGTTGTCACGGTTTTCAACGAAGTTTGCGCCAATCCGCGATAACAATAAAATCGCCTCCGCGGTCAGCGTATCGCGAACCCGATTACATTTCTGCATCAGACATTGCGCCATCCGGTCAACGGAAGCGCGATACAAACTCCGTCTTCGTGACGCAATGCTCAATTGATATAACGAGCGAGGCGAAAGAAATTCAATGTTCCTTTCCCCCGGGTTGAATCCCCTCGCGCGTATCCGCGGCACACGCCGCGTTTCAGATAAAAGCGATTTCCATTTTCGGCGAATATCAGGAGGATTTTTGCGAAAGACAGGGAAGCGTCAGTCAAAGAGTATGCGGTGAGATAGGCGGTTGTCGCGGGGGAGAGGGAGGAGGAGGAGGTAGAGGTGCAGGAGGTGGAGGAGGAGCAGGGGGAGAAAGAGGAGAGAATCGTCGATTGGCTTACATGCCACCTGTAGCACCGCGGGAATGCGGTCGACTCGCGCTCGTTGTGATATCGCTTAGAGGTCGGGAAGGGATTCATCAATAAAGTTTACTATTTTTCCGATATCGTTTTTCCAATTCTATAAATCGTCGTGTGCTCGGCCTCCGGCTCGTATATACATACAGACGTATGCGCGTATACACCCCCGCGGTGCATGCACGTACGTATAGTGTACCTACGTACGAATGCATCCGTATACTCGCTCGCTCGCGCTGCCGTGCGCACACCGCCGCAGCCGTGGAGCCCAGTTATGAATGACCTACGTCGGTTGACGTTAATCTGCCACTTCATCTCTCTCATCCAACCTTCGCGCCGCACTCTCTGTACCGCGCCAATCTCATTCCACGCCGCCGCGCACCCCCGCTACTTCTCATCCACCACACCCCGCTTCGTCCACCTCTTCCTCCTCCTGACGCTGCCTCGTCTCCCTCACGCGCCTCGAGCATCCCACACCCGCATGCCCTTTTCCGCGCGTGCAACCCCCTTAACCAATTGTTTCGTCGGGGGAGCAAAAAAAAAAAGAGGGCGAGCGTGAGTCGAGAGAGAAAAAGGGTAGAATAAAAAAGAGAGGTGGGAGAGAGAAAAGAGAGAGAAACTCGGCCTCGACGAAAAAATGCTTCGGCCCGTTTGTCCGTCCGTCGCATGACCACCAAATTAAATCGCTCGTTGTTTCGGCCGCACATCCGTTCGCTTGCGAGAGGAAGAGAGAGAAAGAGAGAGAGCGTGGAGATGGATAGTTGGTTCATGGTGTATCTTGGGACATGCACGTGGATCATTTTATAGAGAAAACGCCACAGGTTTTTTTACGCGATTCGCTCGTCGACGAGTCCTATCTTCCCCCAATGGATTTCAGTCTGTACGAGTGATTTTGCACACGCAAACGACTGGATTTTATGTGCATAAAAATAATAAATTATAGTAAATGAGAGGCTTAAGGCAGTGTTTTTCTATGACTTGAAGGGAAAAGCGAGAAAAAGGAAACGCGTGATTATTCATGCGATGTGGAGTCGAAAAAACGAAAACTCGGGCAATTTGATATTTGACATCTTATTCTCACTTGCAACGGAAAATTACATCATTACATCATTAGAAACAATTTTGGTGTTAAGTTACTTTTGGATTTAGATCGCAAATTTTTAAAACGGATAAAATATTGGTAATATAAAAGATAATTCTCTCTCGAATTATTAAATATTCTTCTTGAAAAAGTAACTTTTTATATATTTAATGTTTCTCCTTTTTAAAAGAGGGAGAGTTGAATTTATATAAATTTCTCTTGCTTCTACGTCATAATTCAATGTGGCAGCGCAACCGGTACGACTAAAGAGTCTTAAAATTCTAAAAATCTCTGTGTCAATATCTAAGAGAAATATATATGTGCATTAAAATGTACGTTACTTGTATTTATAATAATACACATATATATCAAAATGTATATAATTGTTTTCTTATATTTACAAAAACATACACACGTATTGAACTATGTATATTATTTTTCCAGTCTTAATATTATTTCGTTTATTGTTTTCATCCTCGTAAGTAACTATTTCGATCGATTGATTTGAGAAGAACCTCAAAGAATAAAACGTGTATGTTGTACTTTTAATATTACGTACTTGTGTTACGACTGTAGAAATTATTGTCTAAGAAGATAAATTCACTTGGTCGTGAATAAGTCGCGACAGCACGTACATACAATTGCGAAATTTATCGTAATCGCACGATAAATACTAGTAAACACACACACACACAGAGACATGTACATTAATTAAATTAAATATAAACTATGCTTTTTTACAGAGAAGACTTTGTGACTAGCCCGCCCTGTTTACTCTATTTCAAACGTAATACTTTTTATAATATTTCCTCGCATATGTATATATACGTAATTGCACGGCCGGAAATCGGCCGGTATCTTAAATAACACGCTTCTTACGGGAGGTAAGCGTAATACACTATAAAAATAACAATCGACAACGTGTGTATTAAAGCACACTCACGTACGATGTAATCACTTTAATTTTGCTTAACTTATCATTATCCTCCGTATTGCTGGTTACATCGCGGTATACAAACACCGCTCATATTTATGGTCCATAACTTTGACAGGTGAACATTTTATGTTCTTCGCGTGTGTACGTACGTACGTACGCACGTATTCAATATTCCATTAGAAAGTCCACTTCCAATACAAGAAACGAAAATCTCGGTTAGAAGAAAGCGATCTGAAGTTGACAAAGTCGATGTATAAGAAGAGAATTCTCCGATGAGAAATCTCTAAAAACCACTCTATTAAGGGACACTTTTATAGACTAGAAATTTACTAGTCTAGAAATAATAAAAATGTGATAATCTCTATCTCGCACCGAAATTCTCCCCAAATGTAATAAAATATTAGTATTTCTTATATTTATTGTAATTCCCACTAAAAACATATATTCCTATTTGTAAAACAGGTTTGTTTCTCTGAGCATTTTTTTGTTGCAACATAAAAACGAGATTCTGTTGTTATTCTCACGCCGCAAGTCAAGTAAAGATTATTTTGCATCGATACATGCAGTTGCGATAAAGTGTACATTTGAGAGAAATCTATATTTCGGAACGTGCAAAAAAAAAAAAAAAACAAAAATGATTTGCCAACCGCGGTATCGTTTCTGCACAGTTATTATTTATTTGTATTCTGTGAAAAGAATTTTGTAGAAAACTGGTCTCGCGTCACCTGATCCTGTTATCAGGACGATATGTACGCGAGATTTCTTTATATTAAAATCTACACGATGTATGTCCGCGGATAAAGAATTAATATTTATAAAGTGTCTGCAAAAATTATAAAAAAAAAAAAAAACAAAAGTACGTTTCGCTTTCATCTAGAAAATCTTGCGTTTGATTAAGTTTATTCGCGCGATTAAGTTTGTTTTTATTCATTGTGTGTGTTCAATATTCTGCTTAAGGATACGTGTGTGCGTTTCCTGTTACTGTTCACTGTACAAATTGTCCACTATGTTACAAAAATGAAAACCAGTTTACGATTATGCGGAAATATCAGAGAGGTGTTTCCTACATTTGAAGAAAAAAACTTTGCATATGTAAAAAAAAAATTCGATTTGTTTATATTATGGAATTTGTCCATATACGAGAGACTTATTTCCCAGATACTTTCTATAGTGTTACGTCAAATGCGCGACGAATTAATATATATATATATATACGAGGGCGGTCCGATAAGTACTTAGCCTCACTGCCCGATGGTGTCAGTATCGCAAGAGAGATTACTATCGTG
>QVOB01021194.1:0-11332 GCA_014839585.1 Pseudomyrmex concolor | reverse complement strand
AAAATATTATTTTTATGGTTTCTATAATAAACAAACTAATATAAACAAATCTGTTCTTTATTAATAATCCTTATAGAAATCACAGATATACTTACTGGCAACCATTCGTGGAGATATGGCAAATAAATTTTACCATTGTGATCTACATACATACTGACTTTGATGTGCATGTCTGCTGTTGGCTTAACATAGCACATAGGTGCATTATTAGGATGTGTATCCATTAGCCATATGCAGATTGGAATATTATAAGAAGTACCTATAACAAATAAAAGCAATTAAGATGTTTAATATAGTTTATTATAATATATTAATTATATTCTAAAATTATACATTATTTTATATATTAAAGATTCTCTATTAAAAAATCCTTTACCTTTATAGACAACAGGTATTGTTCCTTGCAAATTAAGTAGTTCTTTGCGTGAGCCATCATTGAAAACTAATATCGAACAGTATAAATTAACAAACTTTGACATATATCAACATGTGTATATACATAATCAATTGAAGTTTACTTACCAAAAGGTTCAATCTCATATACTAAGCCTTTGTAAACATTTAAAACACTTGTTACATGATTCTTTGTTATGTCTGCATTTTGATACTAAAAATATAAATAATAGCACAATATCCTGTCTAATCCTCCCTTCATCCAATGGTGTCATCTTCACCATTTAGCACAGGAGATTGACACTAGGAGATAGGAGCGAGAATCTCCTTGTTTTCTAGTCAACTTTTATACGCGCGTAATTATGTTCTTTATCTCACGCCGTTTTGAGATATGACGTCGTGTAATCATCGAGTGTCGCGTTTGTTGCACGTCTTGCTATCATCAGATGACGAGAAAAGTGTGCGCGAATCCTTCACTGATCTGTCATCGAAATCATTTCCGTGTAAAGCAATTGAGAATCTTAAGGCCATTCTACAAATGAGTTGCAAAAGATGGCAACCACTAGGGGAAAAGTACTATTTCCAGTTGCTCTTGGCCATTGCGGCCAAAACAAAGTTGGTACACTTTTCTATCACTCTTTGTGATTGGTTGTATTATGTTTGCCTCTCTGTGCACATCTCGATCTCATATATTCTCGAGCACCCATTATATTTACATATACCACAGAGACCACACTACACACTACACACTTCGAAATAAGCTAATGTTCAGGCGGATGGGTGAGGACAAGTAGGTTTATGTTAGGAACTTGGGAACAGGTGCGAGCCTTTTGCGGAAAACTCAAGGAACAGATGAGCTGGATGATATAGTCAAAACGCCACTTCTCTTCACGTGACGTTTAGTGTTCTCTTATTTACGGGATAAGAAAGATCAGGTTGCGGCTTCACGAGACGATGTTGCAATGTGCGTTCGATGGATGCGAAGACTAAATCTAGAGGATGTTTATTGGTTTTGATAAGCAATCGGCGATGTCACGTGCTGCAATCACAAGTTATTAGATTTATATTATCAATATTTCAATAAGTCACTCCCACCCCTCTTTTTTTTTTTTTTTTTTTTTGAAGATATGTGCTAAACTAAAATTATTTTTAAATGTTCATACAATAACAAAGATCTTGATGTATATAAAACATTTACGTGTATCTATAAATGTGAGAGAATAAAATTATACAAAATTATATTACAAAATTATATTACAGTGGAAAGGTCATTGATCATGATACTTACAGCTTGCTACAAATTTCAAATTATATGTGTTCTATATTAAAATTCTAAATTATTACAGCATTTATGGATGTGATTGTTAATATTATTTGTGAAACATTAATATATAAAAATAAAACATCATGTATACATATTTTTTAAATTATTGTATTTTATTATATGTAGTAATAGATAATTGTATTTCTTTAGAATTACAAGAACACTTGTTTCTACTTTATATTATATATATCTTAACATTTGTATAGCGTTTATATTTATACTAAATTTATTAGTTGTATAATAATTGATATTTTTGCTTTTTTTTATAGGTGTGTCCAGCTAATTTAAACTGAAAAAAACGTTTAAAAGATCCTTATTCCTATACACATATGCTTTCCCTGAAAATTATATAGGCAATCATGTAGAGCCTAGGAATAAACAGAAGATGAGCCCATATTTGACAGCTTTGACCTCAACACGAAGGCGATGCCTGATCGTGTTGTTGTTGATCCTAGGACCATGTGTGATCTTGAACTTACTAACATCCTCAGACATACGAGAAGAAACCATATTGCAAAACAACATTGCCGAGTTGCAAATGAAATTGGAACATCTGCATGCCAAATATATTGGCAGTCAAGAAGAGATAAATTTGCTTTCACATCAACTACTTCAGTTGATCGAGAATAGTCACATTCTACCCGATCTGCAGCTGCTCATCAACAATGGCACCTCTAACATTACAAACATCAAGCTGCCATCAATTTACAACTTTTTACCACACTTTCTCAATGATCCGAATAGCTTGCGTCCAGCTTTTGTACAAAGCAAAGGTAGATCGGGAATAAGCATGGTACTCGGGGTGCCAACAGTGAAACGAGAGACTCAGTCTTATCTTATGGCAACTTTAAGAAATTTGCTTGATCGTATGAGCGTTGCAGAGACTGCAGATACGCTGATTATTGTTTTAGTGGCTGAAGTGAGTAGAAATCATTAAGTACAAATTAACATATGAATTATTATTTTACTTATTAACACTAAAAATAACATATTGCTCAAGATATATGTGTATGTATATTTAAAACTTTCAGACAGATATGGATTACGTGATGTATGTTGCGAAACAAATTGAAGTTCAGTGAGTTTTTACTTGCACTGTTTATTTTTCTTTCTATTATCTTTTATATTAATGCAATGTTGTTTTTTTATAAGTATTTCTATTTCTTATTATAGATTCCCGAACGAATGCGAAACTGGTGTAATAGAAGTAATATCGCCGTCGCCGTCCTACTATCCGGATTTGTCGAAATTGCGCGACACTCTTGGCGATGATCACCAACGTGTTATTTGGCGGTCCAAGCAGAATTTAGATTTTGCCTTCCTTATGTCTTACGCCCAATCGAAGGGCACATTCTATGTACAATTAGAAGACGATATTCTGGCTAAGAAGAACTTCATAACTACTATGAAAACATTTGCATTACAAAAGATTGGTACAAAAGAGAATTGGTTCGTTCTCGATTTTTGTCAGCTCGGGTTTATAGGTACGGTATCATTTTATATATGTATATGTATATGTATGTATATGTATATGTGCGTACACATATTAAGAAAAATATTAAAGTTATTTCATTAAAATACAGGTAAGTTGTTTAAGTGCGTGGAATTGCCTTGGCTGATCCAGTTTTTTTTAATGTTCCACAATGACAAGCCTGTTGATTGGTTATTGGATCATTTAATATCAACAAAAGTATGCAGTCTTGATAAAGACAGCGTAAGTATAAAAAGAATGGAAGAGAGATGTTTAATGAAATATACTGATTTTTCGAAGAAATTTATTTTTCTTGGTAGAAACATTGCAAAATGGCTAAAGCAGAGTTGTGGGTGCATCATAAACCCTCTCTTTTTCAACACATAGGGACACACTCTTCTTTAAAAGGGAAAGTGCAAAAACTTAAGGTAAATGTCACTTTCAATAATTAACAAGAAATGCTCATTATGATCACATAGATTACATTACAAGTCATGTTTATGTAGGACAAACAATTCGGTAAGATAACGTTGTTTTATGCCCACGAAAATCCCGAGGCAACTGTAGAAACTCAAATTAAACCTTACAAACAATACACGCTGCAAAAAGCTTACAGAGGTGAATCGTTCTTTTGGGGCTTGTTGCCACAGCCGGGAGACCACTTAAAGTTTAAGTTTTCACATCCTATTTTTATAAAGAAGTAAGTTATAGTGTTAATAAGATTATCGGTGCAATAGTTTTTTTTTAACTGGAGGATTGCGATACATACACATTAAATCGCGTGTTTTTCTTGTACACAGGTACTTATTTAGAAGTGGTAATCCTGAACATCCGTCTGATAGATTTTATAATACAACAGTAGAAGTATTATCCGAGAAATCTCCGTTATTGGACCGAAACAACAACGATGTGACAGAAGATGGTTATTATATTATAGGTAAGAAATAAACTGAGATTTTATAATTTATCAATCTATTATGTAATTTATTAAACAAACATATTATTTAAATTAAATTAGGAAAGTTTGATGCACTTGGCATCGCCGAAGGAACTGTCAATCGAAACTTGGGCAAGATATCGGTTCTTCGTTTAACCGTACATAGTGAGAGCGAAAACTGGGCCATTTTGTCTGAGGTAAGATCTCGTGATAATATCGTCTTACAAAGTTGTCGAGTGACTCGTTTGTGCTCAAGAATATGATTTTTTTTTTTTTTTTTTGTATTAGATCCATATAGTAGAGGATCAACCTAGCTGACGAAAAGAACAAGAAATGCAATTTGAAATACCGTTCCTTCGATACGGATAATAAAATCGATTTTTAAATACTTATTTTTTAAATATTTTTTTATTTTTCTGTATTGTTACTTATTAAGTCGGTCAATAGTTAGTTCAATGCCGTCCGAAAGATTTATTAATTTATCCAAAAGAATGAATATGTTTTTTGAAACTATATTTATTGAAACACACTTTGTTTTTGATCGAGTATTTTATACATTTAACTTTTTTCTTTTTTATTTATTTAATCAATCAAAGTATATTGTTTTTAATGATAATCTTATTTCTTAACATGATTCATCGAATGTGTACATAATGACACATCGTTAAATCTTATTATTTAGTTTAGCGTAAATGTTTGCATTTTATAAAATACAGTGTCTTAATTTGAGGCATTTAACTCGAACCAGTACCTGCATCATTCGTGTGCTTCGATTCACTCTCGTTCATTATTGACTTACTGCGCGTTGTACAGCTTCACGTATGTACAAGATTCATGACTCGCGTTTACCTCCGAGTAAACAAAACTGTTGAATCCTTATTGTGCACTGAATGTATTGATCAAATGATCTTTAATATATTGATAGTGTATATTCACAAAAATTCACAAACGGACTTACACATGTGACGCTAGAAGTATAAACGCAGATATATATATTAAAGAACAAGATATCGAAGATAAGAATTATTGAAATTGATTTTTCTACATACGTATACAAAATGAGAGTGTATTCTTCTTGCATATAATACGCGATATTATATATTGCAAATTATCTGCAGTTTGCTATATTCGTGTCTGTCTGTATCTCTGTTCTGTCTTTGTATATCTGCTTCTGTGTCTGTCACTATCAATTTTCTCTGTGTGTGAGTATGTGTGTATTTGTTTGTGTGTGCGTGTATAAAACACAATCTATAATTTATTACTGTCAAAATATACAATGCGAGACATCGATGCAGTGTTTGTTAACGCCCGAAAAGTGATATATATAAAAAAAAAAATTATATTCTTCTAAATATATGTATAACTATTTATTTCGCATAGCTTTGTGTACGTACATGCGCGCGTGTATAGTTCTGTATAATATGTATACATGTACATGTGCCCGTACATTCAAGCGTATGTGTACACGCATAAAAAAAAAACATCTGTATACTCTTCTATACATAACAATGAAAATCTATTTTTTCGATAAACTATTATATGTTAAAGTTAATAAAGTCATGCGTTTTTGTTATCTTATGGCCTGTACGATATACACATGTCTGTCACACCAGACTCACGACTTAAAAGTATATATCTATATATAACAATAGAATAAACAAAACTAATTTTCCTAAGAATAATGTAAAAGAATAACATGGAAACGAAGATATTGGGTACAGATCGTTCGTACCAGAAAATAGTTCTAGTTAAGCTTCCAAGCTATTTTCTTAGTGAAATTAACGCTTTGTATGGTTTTGGACTGGCCGTGACTCCATCCATGAAATCTTGTACGCACGGTTGTTCGCCAGGAACCACGGAAAAGTTGAACGTTTGCAGTAGCGCAGCCGTTATGACAAAGATGTTGCTTCGAGCTAATATGTCTCCCATGCAACGATGACGACCTGTAAGATATATTATTTCTTTTACTTATCAAACTTAGAAGTACGTTCATGAGGTATATAATATATGTGATTCTCTAGTAATTTTACAGTAATAAAGGAACGTACCAATACTGAACGGGAAGTATTTGTCTGGCATAACGATTTTACCACTACAATCAAGAAATCTTTCGGGACGGAAATCTTCTGGATCACCCCAAGACTCGTCCATGAGCACTCTATTGAAATTCACAACAAGCATCGTGTCCTGTGTGGCAAATATAATTTGCTTTTATTAACCTGTATGAAATTTTAAGTTTTTTTTTTTTATGATACCTTCGGTATTTTGTGTCCCATGATAGAAGTGTCTCTCAACGCTCGATGTGGAATATTCATAGTGCGACCCATAAACATCCTTAACGATTCTAAGACGATAGCTTGGACATATGGCATCCTGGATAATAAAAATGTGGTAATACTTTATGCAAATATTTGTTCTTAGAGAAATTAAAGTATCAAATAATCTTTATATACTTTGCTCTGTCATTCAGTGTGGGGAATCTATCGCGGCCGAGAACTTGGTCTATTTCTTCTTGCGCTTTTTTTTGAACTTGCGGGAACAACATTAGATATAAAAATCCAAAACTAAGTGCTTTAGAAGTCGTTTCAGAACCTGCCATAAAGAGATCCATGCAGATAGCCAACAGCTGAGACTCTGAAATTTATTATTATATAAGACCACAGAATTATTATTGCAAAAGATCAAATTTAGATGTAATATTGCTTTGCTTTTTACACGCACCTGAGAATGTGTCACTACAATCTTTCGAATTTAGTGCAGTCAAATAGACGTCCATCAGGTCCCGCGGCGCGCTTGATACAAAAGTATTTTTATGATTGTTTAATTCCTCCTAAAAAATTTATTATTTTTCTAAATAAGTATCTTCGAGCATCACAAGATATTTTTTCATAAAATAATTTTGTGACTAATAATAGAATAATTTACTTTTAAGAATGTCCACAATTCTTGGTGTACTTTTATGAACGATGTGAAACCGGACAATTCCGGCGCGATGAAACGTAGAAACGGAAAATGACTGAAAAGCGCGCCGGTCATGTCGATCTCTTTTAAGAGCTGTGTTAAAATTCGCTGTAGATATACAAGCTCCTTGTCGCCATGGTCATATCTTTTGCTAGCCATCATTCTCCAAAGAGTATTTAATACAGTCACCCCAAAAGCGTCATCCATATGCATTATTATTCCTGTTGATTCAGATGCTCTCTTGACCTCCTCATAGTTTTCAGCTTTTATATATAAGTCCGCCGCTGTCCAAAATTTGCAATCGGACGATTCATTCTTAATTACATTCAACTCCGTTTTGTTCGTAATCAAGTTGGTTTCCGAGTCCTTTTGCAACATATATATTTTGCCAACTTTATTTTTATTATTATTCACTGTCACTGATTTTTCGATCTCGTAACTGTGACCATCCTGTAGCAACTTTTTGAAATATTGCACTAGCTCAATCACTTCGTCTTGGATAATCATAGCCATGTTGGCGCGTCCGAAACCAAATTCACGCAGATGCCGTAAAACGAATCGTCGTTGCTCCACCCATAGTTGCTCATCCACAACAAGAAGACCTAGAATAATTTCAAGCTATTATTTTTAGAAAAATTATCAACTGTATCTTCTTTTTTCAGATAATTACCCTTTCTGGTTCCCCATGTTCTGGCCTGATATATAGGTCCAGTCGGTCTGCCATCGCAATCCTCGTTCGTTAACATTGCCCGTACACTTTCTAGATCGTTCAGAATGACCATACGGTCGCAACCGATCTTCAGACCTACGATAGGACCATACTTTTTGCATAACAACGAACAGCTCTTGAACAGATACCCAGTTTTCTGGCGTATATGCGCCACTTCTAACGCACAGCCCAAGACGGGCCACCAACGCGGACCTAAAGCGATAAAACGTACATCAACTTACAATTAATTAAAGAAAATCATTTAAAAAAACAAGTTTTACCTGGTGGGTATCCTTTCGGCTTGCGACAACTTAGATATAGCAAGAGTAATATAATTACCAGAAACAATATTGTGAAAACCATCCTAAACAAAAAGGAGTACGCTAGTATAATGTTTATAAAGTTTTTTTAAAATATTGATCAAATACATCTGAAACCTATTTCGTAAGGTTCAAAGCTTGTAATATTAGCAATTGTTTGCTGATTTCTACGTAGAATCTTTTATATTCAATCTTTTCTACAATTTATCTATTTCTATTAATTAAACGAATAAAAGAAACGATTAAATTGATGTTAATATTTGTTTATTTTCGGGTATGCACGTGCGCGAATATAGCAAGCAAAAAAGATAAAATGAGTGTTAAGTGAGAATCGAAAAGAAAGTGAAACACTTGCAGAATTGAGTGAAAGTTTTATGCGGAAGAACTAGTATTGACGTCGTGATTCCACAACTTCGTTATGCAATGAAACATTTAACTGATTTTGTAACATGATGTTTAAGATGCGAGATTACTCTTAAATTTTTATTTAGTTAAAATTTTATGCACTCAAAATTTGGAATTTTTCATTGAAACAATTCTTAACTTCAAAAGAAAAAAACTATCGGTTTTTACATTTGTCTATATGTAGCACAATCTATTTCATATTGTAATTTTATTCAAAAATTAAAAATAATTTATAGTTTTGAAAGTTATTTTACATTTTAATTTCACTTGGAAGTTACGTTAGAAGTGAAAATCTTTCTTCAGAAACGAATATATATCTAAATACACATTTATTTTTTTTTATTTTATATATAGGTTTAGGTGTATTAAACAGTTCAAAAGTAAAGATGTCTCATTACGTCTCATAAAATAAATGTTTCGAGTTTTAAAGAAAAATTGTGCGCGCCACGAAAAAGAGAAGGAAGATTTTAACGTTAACAAACTTACACTTGTGCACTCTCTGTCAGCTTCTTCAGCTTAAACTTACCTTACACTGGGAGAAATTTTCTCGTCTGTCACATGAGTGAAACTGGCCGTGGACCAGCGTTTAGTCTGCTTTTAAACCCCTCTTCATCCTGTATGGGTACGTATGAGTATATGGCAGTATTATGTGATATATTAAAAGCTAAGGATTGACCATAGTGGGAATAACGAAAACAAGTTTTTTTTAGTGAACGAAGATGATCGGATTTTCTTTCAAGTAGCAAATTGAATATTTTTCATCGTGTAATTTCTTTTTTTACATTTAATAAAACTGTTATTTTTTGGAACAGAAACAGGTCTGTCGAAAAATGGGTTTATACAGGAAACGTTTATTAGATTTTTAAAACAACGAAACTTTATTTTCTTATTTAGTATTTTCAATAGTCGTTTCATTACTTGTATCAATTTCTTCTACGTCTTGCCAATGTAGAGGTAATCTGTCGCCCCATTTGCTGTTTCTCGCACAACGATACATGTGCCTAGATAAAAATCAAGTTATCTAATTAGTAACATTTTGTAACGCACTAAACACTAATTTTGATCGTACCTTCCATGTTTATATTTTGTGAAAATCTCTTCTTTCAGTTCGCCGTTGGAAGTGCACATGCGACAAATCGTGTGACGAGAACGATTCAACGTTTCTCGCACGATTCTCGGCCACTGTTCATCGTCCTCAGGTCGTTTGCCTGCAAAGAGAAAACAAAAATTTTATTTTACATATTTTTGTATTAATTCAATCATTTTTACGTACTTTTCTTTAACACAACATAGGAATAGAGTTCTGATTTATGTTGATGACCGTCCAAAAATGTGAATGGATGATATAGGACTTCAAAGTTACATGGAGTAACATCTGTGGCAAATCTTGGACATTTTAAGTCGTGCGGACACTAAATTGAGAAAATGTTAAGAAAAGTATAACTGATGTACTTTGTCTATTTTTACCAAATTAATTTTACCAATACTCACAGGTGAGAAAACATGTGCAAATTGTATGTCGCGCCTGTATTTTGAGTTCACATATTTGATGATAAAATCTCGTGCTTCATTTACCAACTTTTAAAGAAAAATAAAGAAAATATATAAATAAAAAATATAAATACATGAAAGTTATATATAAATATATACAAAATTATATAGATAACTTAACTAATTAATATAACTATAAATATATTTATGAACATAATTTATAAGGAATCAATCTATTAAATACCTTAAAGCCTGCGTTGGTTCCTTCTTCTACAATAATTAAGTAATCGTTAGTTTTCTTCCATAGTTTTAATATCATTTCGAGACGTGATTCCGCACCTGGCAATTCAAATAAAGAATATGCGCTCACTACAATATCGTAAGTGGGCTGAAAGAAAAACAAACATTTCAAATTGCGAGAAAACAAAAACAATTTTAGTGTGTATATAAAATGTTTCATATGGCTCTTACATTTTCGGAGACAGGAAAGTATTGGCAATAAAAAATGTCTTTAATCTCAGGCTTGGCAACTTTTGCTAATCTTTCCGACAGTTCAATCATTGATTCCGATACATCAACGCAAAGATATTCTTTTAGCGAGTCTGACCAAATTTCGGAAGCAGCCCTATCGAAGTGTTTATTATTTTATTTCTTAGATTATGCTAACCAATTGTGCGTTACAATTATATATTAGATTAGTATTTTTGAAGTTTATATTTTGACATTTACCACATGACCGTACCAAGACCAGAGCCAAAGTCAAATAATCTTCTAGGCTTGAATTCTTTGTCACGTGCTCTGATCTCATCCAGAATCCTACGCATAACTGCATAATTTTGAACTGCTCTACTGAGCAGATACGTCAGAGAAGTGAGTTTATCAAAGTTAACTGGTTGCCAATTGTATACATTGTCATTCAAAAGTTTTCTTGCTCTTTTATTTGTACGAAAATCTATGTTTTCTATAGATATCTTCTGACTACGATTAGCATTCAAACGATCTTCTACTTTTTGTAATTTTTCTGGCAGTTGTGATTGCTCCAGCGGCGGATGGCGACCATGCAAATGGCAGAGTAATTTTCTTATACCTTCTTTCAATTCTTTCAAGCTTATGGTATTCTTTTCTAAAAAATAATATTATAAGATAGTGTACAGAAGTTATTTTCTTATATATATTATTATAACAAATATTACAAATTTACAATATATAAAGATTTTGTGAATATTATGATATTTAATATACGTGGGCAGTCCGATAAGTACTTAGCCTACAAAAAAAAAACAAAAATTTTGGAAAAGTGGCGATTTATTTCTCAACATAG
>QVOB01021193.1:0-20733 GCA_014839585.1 Pseudomyrmex concolor | reverse complement strand
GCGCTTTATATGTACTAATATCCCGGCCACTCGTCTTTTCCCGAAAAAGATGCGATAGGAAGAGAAAGAGAGCAAGAGAGAGAGAGAGAAACGTCGGAGGCTGCAGAGATAATTTTCACGAGCTGCGAGATGATATACGAATTGAACTTTTCTCACTGGGGGGGAGAGAGAGAGAGAGAGAGAGAGAGAAAGAGAAAACGTTGCGATACGCGAACGTCGTTTTTCCCGTCGACCGAATTCTCGAAGCACATTCGCGGAGGTCTCTTTTGCATCTCCGATGCAAAACGAAACGGGGCGCGCGTATCGCATAAGTGATTGCGCGTTTATACATCGATCGGATTCTCCCCGAAAACGGAGAAGCAGGTTTTCAACAGCAATTTTCCGCGGTAACATACTACAACTTATCGCAAATGCGATTTTCGAACGTGACCGAAATTCCATAGACTCATCGGGAAAAGGGGCGCGGGATGACGATTCGAATGAAAATGACATTTATATGAGATGCTTCGCATCCAAACAAAACTTTGCTCTTCGGTGCTTGCATCTCTCTGATTTCGAGTTTGAAATAAATTTTTTCGTCTCTTGTGAAAATTTTTTCAATTCTATTCCAAATAAAAAACACGAAACAAAATACAACATCTTGCAATTTTGCAATAAAAAAAAAAAAAAAACGCCATCGGGGGGAAACCGCAACTTTTAATCAGATCCAAAGTACTCGAAACGATACGTACAAAAAACTCGTTACGTCCGATAAACTGAAAATTTCTCTGCTTGCGCGGGCGAGGACAATAAAATTTTCGTTTACACATCGGAAAGATTCGATTTGCGAACGCGCTCCGATACATGCGCGCTTGTCCATGCGAAACAGGTTACGCGTTTTCCACGGGGGTTAACATCCGGGATGCTGCGCAGCGATGATTGCGGAAGTCCGATTCTTTACGAGGAGCAGTGACCGTCGTCGTCGACGAGTCCTTGGCTCCCTCGGGCGTGTTGCTCGGCGTTGCGAGACGGAGTTGCGAGCTGCTTTTCCCCGGTCCTTGTTTCTCTCTCTCTCTCTCTCTCTCTCTCTCTCTCTCTCTCTCGCTCGCTCGGTTTATTACAGGAAACGCGGGATGACTTAATGGAAAACTGCGAATTACAAAGGTCCCGGCGCCGATATTCCGCCTCGCCTCGCGAAACAAGGGGAACGCCTCATCCGGAACGAGTACTTCATTTTATGTGAAATACCGGTGTGCTTGCTTGTACATCTTTTATCCGCCTCACACAGCGGGGTTCTGTATTTCAACGAGGGACGCGGTCTAAACCCTCGCGTCGCGTCCTAAAGGAGCCGAGAGACGGACCGAGAGACGCACACCGACGACTTCTTAATCAAGTCTTTGAGCGGAAAATACAGGACTCCTCCTCGCTCCTTTACAGCCTGTTTATTATCCCGCTTTCTTCCGCGCTGGTGTACAATATCGCGAATGAGACCTCGTTTTTTATTTAATTGCTTTCCCCCGTCGTTACAGTCTCTCGAAACCCTCTCGAAAATTATTTCGCGCGCGCGATCGATATTCTGATAATCCCTTTGTTCGCCGTTATCGACAAATTGTAAGCTTTGCTACGAGAGATAGATAGATAGCTCGACAAAAAAAGCTATCGGTATAATATCTGCGTTGTGTCATCTTCTTTATGACGGCGAGAGAATGTGCGGTTTAATTAATAGCAGTTCAGAAAAAAAAAAAAAAAAAAAAAATCGGGGGGAGGAAATCTTGAATGGTTTTTAATTGTAATTTCCTTTAAGTCACCAGGATTAGATCACTCTATTATTGGAATTTAGAATTTATAAATTATAAGAGAGTAAATATTTGGAGTAAATAATTAGTGTTTAGATATAATTAAAGAAGTTGGCGATATTTTTGTAATTAGAGGAACTTGTCTTGAGCAAATGATGAGTTCCTCCACGAGAGGATTAACTTACTTGTCAAGCTTGTGTGTACATTGTTGTTTAGAGAGAGAGAGAGAGAGAGAGAGAGATTAGATTTTAAAATTTACAAATTCTCTAATAATCAAATTAAAAAAGAAGTAGCAAAAAAACAAAACCGAGCGTTCGAAATAAGATCGCGAATGGGGAAATTAGTACATGCGAGAGAGAATCCGTGTGCGAGATATATCCGTCACGCCAGACTCCATTACGCTTTTACTTCATCACCCCTGTAAAGTTGGGCGGGAGAAGAAAAAGATTAGAAAGAAAAAAACCTCGCATTTTTCTTGTAACGCGTTACGAGAGATATTAAGTCGCGAGAGAACGCCTGAGTTTTGTTGTTCTCGGGATAACGTTATCGAACGAAGAAATTGGCGAAGACAACGGGGGGATCGTCTCTCCGCGAGAGAGAGAGACGTGAAAGCCACAAGTGAAATTTTCCATCGCGGAAAAACCATCGCTCGCAAAAGAAAACGTCGCGGCGGAACTGTGCGAAAATGATCATCATCTCTCGCGGGTTAACGCGTATTAACGACTCACCTGTGGCTGCGGTACACACGTGAGATCTATGATGTCGCCGAGCAGATCGGGATCCACGACCTTGATGCCCGCGAGTATCGTGGAACCCACGGGGGTGTCTTCCTCGGCGACGGCCTCGTACGGAACCCCGAGGAAGTGCGGCGGATTGTCGTTCTCGTCCAGCACGATCACGTACGCGTCCACGCCGACGATGTTCGGCTGCTGGCCCGCCGGCACCTCGTCCTCCAGAGTGACCCGAAAGCGTATCGTGTCGTTTTCCTGAAACAATAACGGAAAAATTATTCGCGCGTCAACCTAGCCGACGACGGAAAATCCGCGACTCTTCGCAAGTTTTTTCTCTTTCTCTTTTTTTTTTTTTTTTTTTCTATACACCACTGCATTTCAAATGATGACATTTACCGGATAACAAAAAGTTCCCATTCGGGAAAAGGGCGAGAAGAGAGCTAAAAAAAAAAAAAAAAAAAAAAAACGCCGAATAGAAAATAACTTGAAAAACAAGAAATTCTTGTTACGCAAGACACAAGGAGCATTTTTTATTATATATAACAAAAAAAAAAAAAAAAACAATATTATCTCGCTTTGATATCATCTAAGTGTAAATATCTTAAAAATTTTTGTTACAAGAAAAAGTGACACGCCGCCAGCAGTTTGGATTTTAAATAATTATTATTGCGGAAATTTTATCAACGCTTGGAAAGTTTCCCCGGGCAAAAAGAAAAAATAAATGGATAATACGAAGAGAGAAGATAAAAGCACAAAAGATTGCAAAGTGTCGTTTCGAAGATATCGTTCGGAAGTTTGAAAAAGACGGGCAAAAGGGAGAGATGGTAGCGCCGGGAGGGAGAGGTTTTAGTGGTAGCTAACGAGGTCGAGGATGGAAAGATGGCACTCAAAGTTCTTGCCAAGTGTGTGCATGTACTCAATTGCGCATGCATTAGAATATATACATATTTACGCGGGTAGATAGTCTCTTCCAAAAGGCGTCGCGGCGCCGGAGAACAATAATAATGGCGATACACTCAAGTTAAATTCGCTCTCTCGCAACGTATTACAAAATGTAAATTCGCGTATAGCCGCGAATTCGCCCGCCAGCCAAACTTACGTTACACGCGAGTGTGAAACAACTATACATAGCACAAATTTCAATGTTATCTATTTTTTTTTGTAGAAGAAAATGTGAAATAAAACAGAGATATGGAAGATAATGATCATACGCGCGACGAGAGAGATCGAGATCAAAGAGTTTCCGCGCGATGACTTGCGACGGTTCGCGCGTGCGCGCAGATATTGTTCACGGATTCAATATGACCGGGGGATGATTACCCGCGGCCATATGCGTGAGTCGTAACGCGTCGTAACGCTCCTGATAATATACCGTGATGCACTATCGACGTTATCATATCCGCCATGTTCCAGTAATTACAGCGCCAAACGCTGAAAATTTCCACCGAAGCGGATAATAACCCGCGTACACGCGCATAATAATCGAGTGAACGTACTCTCTAATGTCAGAGAGAGAGAGAGAGAGAGAGTCGCGTTCGACTTGTTTTAGCTCGCAATTTGCTTCTGAGGTAAAAACTCTGTGAGAAATAAAAATAGCGGAAAAATAAATAAAACGAGATCAACTTCGCAAACAAATTAAAGCAGCGGTTTATTTCTACCGCATTATGTACTTTTTAATGGCGGATTCTTTGACATCTCGTTAATTACCACTCTCTGTCTGACACACACACATGCGACAGCTTATATATCGAGCATCTCGTTTCCCGGTGTAATAATGAAAAAAATCTCTTGTAACATACAGTTTTTGTAGAAAAATATTAAAAACTTCTGAGATTTTTTTTATTTGAAAAAAATTACTTTTTCCTTTCGAATCATCCCGAATTACAAACGCCGTCATTTCGATTCTGAAATCTCGCGGTGACACAATTCTGTCTTTGGGTCTCTGATTCACTCCGTGTTCATAAAACTTTTAAAAGAAAGATAATAAATTGAATCTCTCTTTCTCTCTTTGTCTCTCGTCGGGGATTTTCCAAATCCCCGCGAACGAACTATTAATGCAAATAAAATTTTTGCAGAAGAATAATATTCCTCTTCACGGATAATCTCGAATTTCCGCGAAGGACGGAGACAATTTAATTCTTAGGCGCGAAATCGCGTTTAATTACTCGCGCGAACAACACGCGTGTATCAATTTTTGGGAGAGGGAAACGTTTCGCGACGGATCCGCTGGCGCAAACGGAATCGCGTCTTTTTTCAACGATATTGAAACTATAATTTACACATGTGGCGTGTCAAAGAAGACGCGCGCGCGTGTGTGTGTGTGTGTGAACGTACTCGCGCGCTGCGAAACAAACACGATCGGCTAAATGGCGAGAACGAATCGAAAAGCGATTTTTGGGCTTATCTGGACTGCGGAAAAAAAAAAAAAAGAATGCAGGTCGCCCGTCTCGCAATGAATTACTATAAAGTGGATGCGCACTGGTAGGGCTGATCTTTCTACTTGTTACAAAGAAAAAATTCCGCGCTCGCAAATCTCCGCTCATGCGTAATTCTCTCTCTCTCTCTCTCTCTCTCTCTCTCTCTCTCGTTTGTTGTCTTAAAACTCGTCGTAATACCCACATATCGACGTGTAACGCGAGATCCGGTTTTCAATTACCTAAACATCGACGCGACTCGTCAAAGTTTAATTCGGTGGAAGCCGGCTTGGCTAAAGCATCGCGGTTCTTTTTTTTTTTTTTTTTTATTTAATGCAACCAGCTTTCCATTTTTCAACGACTACGCTTCCTCTCTTTCTCTCTCTCTCTCTTTCCTTCTCTCAAAAGCTCGTTCGCCAACGGAATTTTAATCTACACACGGGCGCGCGCCGGGCGTGCGTCGCGCGAATGCAAAGCAAAACGAGCGCAAAGAGACCGAGCGCTTGACATCACGACAATTCCGTCATTACGTCGTCGACGAGTGCGTCACGTGGAATGCAGTTCGCTCTCTCTCTCTCTCTCTGTGAAAAGCGCGCGCGCGTTCTCAACTTTTCGTCCCGGTTGCGTGTGAATCACCCGTGTGAATATATCCCGCATCATCCTTCCTCTCCTTGACGTTTGCACCCCCGATCATTTATTCGGATTAAATGGGACGGAACGCGCGCGCGTAATCGCGTTGCCTCCGATTGAAATTTTCGAGAGAGAGAATTTGCATTCGCGCCATTGCGAAACACACGCTTCAATCGCATAAAACGTTGGAATATTTAACATAATAGAGGTATTCTTTTGCAAATTTACGTGTCGTTGCATGCGGAAAATTGCTCGCGTTTTGACGCGCATCGTGACGACGATCATGGTTTTTTTTTTTTTTTTAAAGTTAAATTACACTTCTCGCGGTAAAAAAAGTTCCTTTTGTTACGATTACACTCTCAAGCCGAATATCAAATTACAATTCGCTCGCACGAGAGACGACTCTCTCAGCTGCGAAAATGAATTTTACTTATCTTTAATTTAAAAAAAAAAAAAAAAAGATGAGCGCTAGATGGAAAATAAAAATGAAGTAATAAATAAATGCAGCACGCGCTAATGAATAATTTTCGACAATGTGGAAGCGAAATTCGTCAAAAAAGGAAACTAAGTGGATTCATTGACGCCTAATACGCCGAAAATTGCTCCTTTGAAGAATTCCTTTTGCTCAATTACCCGCGCAATTACCGCCAATTATGTTTCGCCATATATCGCGACATTACAATATGCGGGGAGCGCAATGGCAAGCTTCCACGCTTGATGCAAAATCGAAACCGTCCGCGGGCGTACCGATGCGCGCCTTTCTCGCGCGCCTCTCGTCAATAAGAGCGCGGGATAATTACATACACGCTGACGAGCGCGTGACGCGTTACAATGCGGGACAACGAGAGAGATGCGCTCTTTCTCTGATCCTGTCATGGGCTACGCCATTATCGCGCTAATTTGAATTTAGTTTCGCGTGTTTTTGGAAATAAAAGTTTCGCTCGCTCGCGAATCCCCGGCCGGGGGATTTTCCGAGTTTGTTCCGAGAGGATCTTCGACGATCGAAAATGTTTCGCGCTCGTTACGTTCTCTCTCGAACGTGCGTAAATGTGAAATTTTTTTGTTTCTCGCTCTTGTTCTCTTGCAATTCAAGTTTTCTCCGACGACGACGATGCAACGTTCGCGCAACTAACAAGCGCGCGGATCGCGCTTTTTCATCACGTTCTCTCTTTTCGACGACGATTTCGTGATTTCGGCCATCCACACACACACACGCGCGCGCGCGAGCACGACCTGCGATGGGAATCGCTAACGATGCACATACATCGCGAATCGGATTTCTCTCCCGGTTCAAAAATTAAGACGCGATTGTGGTTTGAGAAAATGCGCGCGTACATTCGCAATTTTGAAGGTGGAGATTATTCACCCTTCATTTATCACGCGCGGCCATCAGGTTTTCTTGTTCAAATAAACTCGATTCTACGTTATCAGCAAGGTGGCGGTGCCAAGTTTGCGCGTAACGAAGTCGCGCGCGCGCGCGCGAGCGAATATAGGATTAGGAGCAGATTGATTCTCTTCTCCGTGAAAATTAAATCGCTGTGTATTTTGTGAGAGAAAAATGCGAGAATTATCGCTGAAGGTTATCAAAGTTAATATAGCTAGATTGTAGAATATAACGTGAGAATGATACAAAAAAAGAAAAGATTTGCCAGAGCAGAGCAAGAAATTACAACAATATGCCGGATATGTACGTGCGATTAGAAACAAAAAGAAGATCGATATATCGATTTGCGATATATATATATCGATATGCGATATATATCGATATGCGATATATATATCGATATGCGATAGTATGATGTTTGCATAGACAAATCGTATTCCTGCTCAAAACGCTACGTTAGTATAGTAGTACTACGTACTATTGCAACAAAAATATTTTGTATCGACGTTAAATTTTTAATATTCTAAATAAAAAAATTTATTTTGTTAAAGATTTAACAAATAGCGTTTAACTTGGCAAATGAGAGATTATATATTTATTTGTTTTCTTAAACGTGTGAATTGACGCACGTGGAGATTAGAATTAAATTTAATTCGAATAATTTAGTCGTTTTTAAAGAAAGAAAATAAATACACGACTAAATATTAGGGTCGATGCGAGCCGATTTGCCGGATGTACCTACACACGTGCAATTACATACGTATGTTTATTTACTTCCGTTAAATTAATATACCTGGAAATTGAAATTAAATTTAATTCAAAAATTCGCATAAAAATAAATAACAAACAAAAATAAATTATACGTGTAGTTTTATCTCTTCAATCTTTTGAAGAAGTATCTTCAAAATATAAAACTATTCAAATTCAAAACTTCTTTTATATTAAAGTTAGTTTATTAGTTAGTTATATTAGTTTTTTTTTTCTAACTATTGTGCTTATATTATTTATCGGATAAAAACCGCGTTTCTCTTATCGAGTGAACGACCGCGGGAGTTGACGCGAGAAGGGTCGGTGATAGCCGTTACGGGTCGAAATTTTGAGCAAAACGGTTGCGATATGGCGTTGCCGGCCATCCGAGCGACAATTCGTATTCGCGGGCATGTCGGCTGCACCAACAACGAAATAAAAGCGCAAAAGGGAGCACCGGGAGACAGGGGGAGGGGGAAGGAGAAGTAGGAGAAGAGCTCCTTTTGTCCGGACGAATCGCGATGCCGCGCACGTAGTCGCGATACACGACGCCCCCGAGGACGGGAGTTCTTCTCTCTCTCTCTCTCTCCCCGTGGGGGTGAAAAGGCATTGTGTCCCCCCGAAAGTGGCTCTCCACCCTGCTCCCCGGTCTGCAGTCGACAGGAAACTCAAGAATGCCGGGAGAATTATCTCGGCGGACGCGAAAGGGATAGGACGGTCGCGTGACCGTCGCCGCTTCCGGGAAACGGAAGAAAAGCAAGAGTCGGCTTGTACTTTCGTCGAGGACCTCCCGAGGGTCGGCGATAAAGCTACAACTAGCGCGCGAGGAGAAGAAAAGAAGTTCGCGGAGATATTTTTTGGATGAGTTGTGTGTGTTACACTTGGGGAGGAAGGCCGCGACTCGTATCTCTCGGAGCCGCAAAGGTCCAGAGAGAGAGATATATAAGTCGGTGCTTAACGCACGACGACTGCTCGCAACACACACACACTTCGGAATACGCGAACGGAAGAAGAACGGAGGAGATAGGCGAAAGAAACCTCGCGAAGAGGATGCGAATTCTTTTCAATAAATACACACAGAAGTCGCGCGAGAAAAAAAAAGCGATAAAGTGGAAGAAGGAGAAAAAACCTGTTTCTCTCTAAAATCTGTGTCTCTTCGGGTTAAGAGAAATCCCGAAGAGAATTCTCGCTCGCGGAATTTGCGGGTAGCCGAGCAGGTGTGAAATAAAAGATGGACGATCACCGGTTGCTTGTACACGCGTACGTGGGGGGAGGATCGCGTGTGAGATGCGCATCTCTAACAAGGTTGCATTTGCAAGACACGTCGCGCGTTGCATCAGTGACTCGGTCGCGCTCGGTGCTTGTGTAACGTATGCAGCCCAGGTTTGCGACGTCGGTCGTAACGTTTCTCCCGTTGTATACACGAAGGCGAACGCTTTCATAAAGTTACACGTGCAGCCCTCCGCGGTGCTGTAAGTAATGACGGGGGATATCAACAACGGGGAGGGATGGAAAAGTGAGCTGAATCGTAAGGTGAGTCGGAGACTAGACGGGGGTGTGTTTGTTCCGTTTTGCGGCAAAGGGATTGCGCGCTTTGTGCGACGAGAATATAGAGAACCGGTGCTTTCCTTTTTTTTTCTTTTTTTTCTCGTTACTCTCGCGACGTTCATCGCGAGATTTTTTCATAATTATTCCACGGAGGAAAATATTAACAAACGATACAAATAAATGTTAAATAAACGTTACTGTAATTAAAATTGTAGAATATTAAAAAAATGCGAAATTCATATATTTTCGCGGATATATTGTTGGTTTTAGAATAATACGAACAATCGTTTGTATTTTTATTTACACAATTCGCGCACGCAGCTCCGTTACAGAAATTTCTTTTTTTTTTCTTCAACCGACTCGATAGAAAATGTGCGGCGGCGGCATTAAGCTAAAATGCAATTAATTACTCGTTTGTCGATATTACGTTCGAAGCAATTTTTCTGGCGGGGACGTTTGATCGACATTCGCGCTTGCACTGTAATAATTCACTTTTAAGGCACTGGTTGTACTGACAGCTTCCGATTAACTAACTCCGCTGTAATAACGTGCTTTTTCCCCACCTTCCAATGTCTTTCGATTTATAACGTGTGAGAGAAACTTTTCAGACACATATCTCGGAAAGCATTACGTCAATTTAGATAATAAAAAAAAAATTAAGGATTAAATGTGAGTAACTCGTGTGTATATGTATGCAAAGTAACATCTTATATGAATTTTAAACACATTAATTAAATAAAATGAAATTTTTTAAATAAATTTTAAAATTATTTAATTCGAGTTTTCTACGCATTAATTTACACGTTAAAAAAATATACGCAATAAAAATATATATGTAGTAAAAAATCATGCGTTTATATGTTTTAATTATTACGTCAATGTTAAATTAATGTTTAACTGATATTATTATTTCTGCAACGTTTTCATAAATTAGATTTTATATCACCGTCATAACTTTACATTTGATATATGTCACTTAAAAAACAAATATTATTTCGAGAGTTTTTAACACAATTACCTGAATTAATTTACGTGTCTCAAAGTCAATTCAACATTTTAAGAAAAGTTAATCTTAAAATAATCATGAACTTTGACACAAAATAGTCAAATTTACCAAACTCAGTTGAGTTAAAAATAATGTTAAAATCAATTAAAGTTAAAATAATTATTATCATGTCTTAATTTAACAAACAGTACTTTTTTTTAAATTTCTTACAAGTTATAACTACCTTTCCATGTAGTTTTTAATTATTTTACATGTTACTTTTTTACATCACACTTAAAGTAAAAATAAAAAATATGAATGCAAAGTATTGTGTCAATCAAAAATCTACTATATTAAGTAGCGTTTTGAGCAGGAATAAGATTTTTCTATGCAAACATCATGATATCGCAATCGATATATATATCGCATATCGATATATATATCGGATATCGATATATATCGCATATCGATCTTCTTTTTGTTTCTAATTGCCGATTCCAGCAAAGTGTTAAAATTTGATAACCAAAAAGCTCCGATTCATCCCGATGCTAAGCAACACATGACAATTGAGTTAATTTAACATTTAAAGTAGACTTCCTCGAACATTTTTCACATGTACCAGGAAGTCCAATAAACTTAAAATTAACATTTTCTTTCTTACTGTGTTAATTTCTTGATTAAAAAAAAAAAAAAAAAAAACATACACAATATATTCCAGAGATAACTTTGGGAGGTTGCGAGTTTTCAAATTCTTTTGGGTTTTTGTTTTTTAGCGACGCGCGCGCTTTTATCCATACGAAAGTTATTCAACTGCACTGCAGCGTAATGTCGGATACCATTGTAATACAATTATTGAGTGAACACGACTAGCGTCCAGCCGTGGCAAACACAATACTTGAAAATTCGCGTTCTATCCGACAAAGAGAGAGAGAGAAAGAGAAGCCCGGTTGACTCGCATCCCGGGCCTGGGGAACGGTGAAGCTTTTATTGCTCGCGGACGTGGAGTATTTGACCATCGGCCATGAACGAACCGCCTCTTTCTCGTCGTTCTCTCGCGGTGTGCTGTCGTCAGCGTGCTCATCGCTTGGCCGTTGGTGTGTCGTTGCAATTGTATATCAGGTGTCTAGCACTTTTTCAATAAATCCCGTCCGCTGTTGGTCCGATCGAGCGAGGCCCCGTCAAAAGAACGATTATACGACACTTTCGGCGGAACGCGTATACGCGCGCACGCGCGTTATTTTCCACCGGGAGTTTGCATTGATAATTTCGCCACTCTCTTCCCGGTCGTAAAAAAAAAAAGACACGCTTTGTTACACGAATAATACATATTTTATTGCGGCGCTCTTTCTCTCTTCTGAAAAGAAAGAAAACGAATATATCGCGCGCGCGTGTGCAGGCGATTGCGTCGACGAAGCAATTTGTTTATTTATTGTTTGAGTTTGTACGTCGATTGCAATTTTATTACGGACGGATATACAGCGAGAATAGATTGATGGAGATATTTAGAAGAATTTATATGCCGAGAGAGAAAGAGAGAGAAAGGTTGCAAAATTTTTATCAATAATTCCACCTGATGAAATAATAATTACCGCAAATCTCTGTATATATAGATCTTGTTGATACAACGATCGCGTTTTAAACGCGAGATAGAATCGAGAACGCGCCGCGCTTTTCGGAGAGATCGCAGCGGAATGAAACAAAAAAAAGAAGTAAAAAAAAACTTTATCCATTAATCGACAGCATAATTATCTATAACGGACGGCAGTAAGAAACCCGGGCTATTACCGGGCGTAATCTACGAGTGGAACTTACTCCGCGCGCGCGCGCGCTATTCACCCTCTCCCGGGGTCGAAACGACTTGAGGTGTAAGGAACCCGCTCCGCACTTTGGAGCCAGAAAAGTTTCGTAATGGGAATACGATTAAATTGCAGTTAGATTGCTAGAAAAATATTGCCATGCGATGCACGAAGAAGTCGTTAATCTCCCAAACGGGGAGGGGGGAGAGAGGGGGGCCCAAATCAAACAAGGCTCGCGCGAATCGGCGACGCGCTCGCCGATTCGGAAAAAAAAAAACTCTCGTGCTTTGATAAATCAGCGCGAACGTTTTCACCGTAATCGCGCATTTTTTTCTTTCTTTATTCGCAAGTGATATTAAATGCAAAGTGTGATACTTTAACAAGTCAGCGCGTGCGCGCTCTGTGCTGAAATCGGACGGAATATTTTTCCGCATCCGGCGGTACAAAACATGTTTTTTATCGCAAAATTTTCGAGTGGACAAAATTCAAATTAGATTACAAAGGAATCAATATATTTCAATAAAAAATCCGTTTTGTCAGAATTCCTGCGTTGCGGTGAAGCGCAACGTTCCGTTTCAATCCGGATCGTGCGGAATATAATGGGCGCGCGTACGTGCATTCCCCGACGATAAGAAAATTATATATGCATCGCGAAATAACTGATCGCATATTAAAACTAATTATAGGATATTGATTTTCTTTTATCCCTTCGAACGCTTTAAATACTCCCTCTCGCGGTGGTTCGCTTCGGACGGATTATTGTTGACAGGCTTCTTCATAATTATTTCCCTTCGTTTTGAGACACGTTCGAATGAATTTCTCACATCTTGTACACATCTGCAAATAAATTATGTCTCTCTTTTTTTCTCTCGGTTATTAAAATTAGAAGTCTCGATATTATTCGAACATCGATGTTAAATTTCGCAACCCCCCGTCTTTTTCTCCGTTTCGACGCGGAGAAATCGGATTGAAATTACAGCTCAGGTTCAACTTTGTGAAGTCAATCTTAAAACGTTTGAAGAACGTTCTTTCTAATGTTCTTCATACGTTTTTTGAAAAGTTTTTCGGAACCTCCCGTGTATAATCCAACCGTCATTTTACGGCGTCTCCTTCTTTCTCACCCCCGCCAAGTTGGATCTCGAAATGGGAGAAAAAAACGCGACGCACACACGGCGCTCCATTCGTATGCCACTTTTCACTTTGGCAACAAATATGAAGCCGATGCACCGGCTGACACACACCGAACTGAATTTCTCGATTCCCTTTCTTTTTCTTAGCTCCCCTGCACCCCCCGCGCGTCTCTCTTCACTTGTGTATCCGCGAGGAATCTTCTTTTTCTCCCGCTTTGGGATTAGTTGAAAAGTCAAGAGCTACGATCGCTACGTGCTTGAAATAAAAAGTACATCCATATTCCGTTTCGCGCGTTCATTTTTTTTTCATTTATATACGTACGGGAGAGAAGAGGGGAAGGAGAAAACGCCTTTGTGTGCAAACGCGCCGAAATTTACAGGCGAGGGGAGAGACGCTCGTCTCTTTTATGAGATGAAACTAAACTCTGTATTCTCAACTTTTCTCCGATCTCTAAAATAATTAATTAATTAAATGCACATTTAATGCAACAATTCGGTTCACCGGAACGAGATTGTTTCGCGTTTACACGCTTGCCGCGCCGCTCGGAAAATATCGCGCGGCGATCATCAAATTGCCGATCGCTATTGATCTCCGATGGCGAAATTAGCTTTTATTGCCTTTATGCGGCGGCGAACCAGGCGCGTTAATTTCGAGCGTTTGACAAACGCGGCGGGCAAGGAATATCGCGCGACGCGAACACGGGGTTGCCATAATAACTTGTGACGTTGCGATAAAACTTCGTTAAACAAACCGACAGATATGAATTTGTCACCGTCGCGATTATACAACCGCCGGTGTGTGTATTTGCATATGCATGGTTGACAACGCCGACCACAATGGCGCGCTTTATTCGGGGCGCAGACTATCAATACTGTTATTTGCGTTGGCTTTCGTGTAAATTGTCTGATCGGAGATAATGATATAATTAACTGGCGGCACAACAATCTGATCAGATCGATTATAATTTATCGCGTTCAACGTTCGCTTAATTGGTTAACAATTTCCGGTTTCCAGATACACCCGCGGAGATTTACTTCATTTTTTACATATTAACATTTTTTTTTTAATATTTTACATTTTTCAAAATATTTATTAACCTTGATCCTGCAAACCCCCGAACTTATTGCTCGAGAGAGATTTTCGAAAATGACAATCTGAAAAACTTACTAAAAAACAATTTAAAAACTAATTTTATTTCTTCAATTTAGAATTTTGACCAATAAAAAATTGCGCGTTGGACGTCACTGTCGGGGTCTACTGGGATGAGTACCTGAAAAATCTCTTTACAGAATTAAAATGAACTACCATGTTGTAATAAAATTTCTATGCGTTGCAAATGTAAAGCGTTAATGTAAATAAAGATCTGCCCTCGCGATCTTCTCGGAGACAATTTTTGGGACTTAAGCTCGAGTCGCGCGAGTCTCGAGAAGTTCGGCCGGTGGCGGCGTGTAATAATCGTGTTTCCTTCTTTACATACACAAACCGCCGTTACATTCTCCTCGCGAGAATCGTGTAATTCGCATGATCGGATCCGATCGTGAGGAGACTCGCCCCCACGTCGCGAAGTGGAGAAGCAGGCGCCGCGAGAACGCAACCCAGTGCAGCATCGCGATTTTCCGTCTCAATTGTTTCCGTAAAATAACGTTAGCGAGAGAGATCGGTGTTTGTTTTCCTATGCGTCCATCAGAAACTAAAGGGGAATCAAAATAACTGTGCGATTTCTCTGTGCGGCAGTTGTGCGGCCACGGCGAGAATAACGGGTTTCGATTAATCTCTCCCGTTCGCCGAACACCGAGAATTTTGCGCCCGTTATTTCGATGCGCCGCAATCAAAAGACTCGTCCTGATACACTACTAAAACATAAAAAAAATAAAAAAAAAAAAGGGAAAAATAGCGATACTAGAAATAAAATATGTATAAAAAAAAAGAGGGATATCCTCGCTGTTGATACCAAACGCTAGAGCGCGAGCTCGGACGTAATCGATTTGTCCATTGCTCGCTATTTCAATATATATATATATATATTTTTTTTTCCCCACCGGGAGCAATTATTTTTAATTGTTTTCTAGTAAATAGTTTATTATTATTATAAAAACGCGACCTCGCTCTTCGCGACGCGCGCCTATCTATTATTTCTTTGCGGCTCTCTTCGTCGGTATTTTGTTTGTATTTTTTATATTTTTTTATCAACTTTATCGACGTTGCAGGCGCGATTTCGAATCAGTAGACACTGATTTGTTGTTTTTTTTTCCTCTCTTCGTTCGCGAAAACAATTATGACAAAAACTGCGGAACTCTGCGGATTTTTTTTTTTTTTTAATCGTCGCGAGACAACGCTCGTGTAATTTTCGCGCTCTATAGAAAAAAAAAACAAGATAATTAGATCCGATAACATACGCGTTGTTAAACTGTTTCGAAAAAGTGAGATACGAGTTTTTTATTATTAGAAAAATTGCGAAGCAGGTTCCGCAAATTAGTTTCAATCCTCCGGCCTTGCCTCATTTTTTTCCTCTCGCCGAGATAATTAGACGCATTCAAATGAACCCGGAAATCCTTTCGCGCGCAGTAACGTCAGACGGATTTTGCACGCGCGCGCGCTTCGGCTAATTTTTCCTCCGCAAAGCGCAAATGTCGTGTATCTCGTAGCCGCGCTGCAATTTGCACATTTTTCTCCTCATTTTCTTTGCCGCGAAAGCGAACGAGCACACTCGTGCAAAGGGCGTTTGCAAAACAAAAAAACGTTTCTCTGTTGTTGAAAAGGAAAATCTCAATTATTTGTACGGGTGTTTGCGAACGCGCACGTGAAGAGAGAGAGAGAGAGAGAGAGAGAGAGAGAGAGAGAACAAACATCCAGAAAAGTATTCCGCACACGTAACAATGTGTAAAAGTGCAAATACAATGTAATTTTTAAATTGCGGTTTTTAATAAAATAAAAAGAAAAAAAAAGGGAAAAAATTCCGCACGCATCTCTCGCTCAACGACCGAGAGATCGTATTATTGAAACCGGAGTGAGGCTTCCCATTGTTCTCGCGGATTCTCCGATATCTATGATTGTGGAAATTCGTTTCTCGCTGTGTGTGGGCGCGCGCGCGCAGTTTTATTACGGCAATTCAAAGATCCATACGTTTAAATGTGTCAAAGCTGACCCCGAGCGCGGAAGAGTGATATGTCGCTCGCGAAATTGCGGGACGCGTCGACGATCTGAAACTCTGTCTCTCTCTCTCTCTCTCTTTCTCTCCTGAAATGTGTATCTACGATCGACTGTCGGTTGCACTCTCTGTATCGCGCGCGGAACCTCGGGGAAAACTTTTCTCGGCGGACGAACTTTATCGCCGCCGATTTTTCACGACTTTTCCGCGAACGAACGACGGCGCAACACGTTCACGCGGCGGGGGGAAAGAGAGGTGGAAGACACAGTGAGTTTCGCGAGCCGCGTCAGTTTCCGGAAGGGGAGGAAGGGGAAGAAGCTTCGCGAAATCCCCATCACGACGGGCGGCGGAAAGACGCTGCCGCGAAAAAGAGAGCTTTTCGCGGAAAGAATTAGCAGAATTTAAAATTAATTAATTAAAACGAAAAATACGCAGCGCTCCGCAATATAACAGAGAGAAAAATATTTCTCTGAGATTAATCTCATAATGTTTTTTTTTTTTTTTTACTCTCTCCTCTTTTTCTCGAGAGTCCGCGTCTGTCTGTAATACAAAAGTGATATAAACGGCGATATTAGCGCGCCGGGATAGAAAAACATATTAAACATATTATTTTATACGACGACGTGGGTATCTGAGATCGCGCGCGCGCGCGAACAAAGAAAGCGCGTTAATTATTTCTACTGTTAATTACACACCGGAAAAAATTTCATCAAGCGTCGCTACGCATCAAGGTATATACACGCGCGCGCACACACAGAAGTTTCATCGCAAAGGGGGATTAGAAATTCGAGCACACGGGGGCGGTTATTAATTTTGACCATGAAAGGGGACGTGGCGCGAATCTCGCTTAATGCATATCGCTCTCGTATTATACACACATTCAGGAATTAGTACGGGCACGCGCGCGGAGCCGATCCCCCGAAACCTGTTTAGCTAGATTAAATCAATGGAGGATCGGGGGAGGATTGAAACGCGCGCGGGGTCAACGTACGAAAATCCGGCTCACGTATCCGGGCAGTTGCATTATGTCTACGGAACATCGTAATCGCATTAATCGCATTGAGCGAACGTCGCATTGAACGCCGATGCATAAAAGCCGCCGATTGCGACGACGCGACGCGAATACGTACGTGGTGGCCGCGACCGTTAGAGGAATTTTCGACGGAGACGCAACATCGTCGGAAAATTTACGACGCTTTTGTTTTCCGCGCCAAAGTCGACGAACTCTCTCTCTCTCTCTCCTACGCCGAAATTTCGAATTGACAGCGATCGGGGCATCGACGTGTCTCGCGGAACGGCGAGACGAATCCGGGCTCGCGAAATCTGTTGCGAAATCTCGTTTTGTAATACTCGACATTATTTCGCGGACGGACGGAGAGGGAGAGATGATTCTTTCGGATAGGATAGATTTTGCAAAAACATATTACTTGGAGGAAACGCAAATATTTGTTTAAAAATACTTTCCGAGATAGCGCGCGTAGTATGTGTCTCTTATTAATTTACATTTAGTCGTGATGTTACAACACACACGCGCGCGCGCAGTCAAAGTCGATCGATCGCTTGCGCGCGCATTCGATTCCCATTATATTCAACCGATGTATTTATGATTCCGGTATATGTGACCAGGATTGAATCTAAATTCCGTTGAATCAACGATAATGTGCCGCATTTTCGCGCGTGAGAACGCAATCGAATACACGTCACACGGTGATTCCGCGAATCATATGGAACGCGCGACGAAACAACAAATATCTTGCGAGTTCGATAACTCGAGAAAGAGTAAGTTGCGAGAAATTGGGGACGAAACTGGAACATTCGCACGTATATATTGGGTTGTCGGGACAGTTTTAGATAGATCTTTTTAAGGTGACGCGCGGTAAAAATGCCGCGGAAATGTCACATCAAATAACAAATGCGCTTCTCACAAAATGGCGAAAGGTCAGCCGGATGGCGCGTATTTAGATTCTCGATCGTATTGTCACAAAGATTTAAAATAAAATTCTCGAATTAAAACTCCAAGATTTTATCCAATAACACACAGAAAATGGATGATCAGAGAAAAAGTTTTAACCAAACCGAAGTGCAAAAATTGATCGCGTCAATTTATATACACAGAAAAGCCATTTACCATTTTGCAGAATCGCGCGATATTTATTGAGTCATTAATTAACGAATGTGAGCTAATGAGCGCGCGGACTCTGTGCGGGCGTGTATGAGTTTTCAATTGTAAAGGAAAATGACTTGCAACTTTGGAAATCACACACGCGTCTACTAGAATTCGCGGACCTTCGCTTTCCACCGCGCTCGTTAACTCGCGTTCATTAATTAATATTGCAAAATGGCACATGACTTTTCAAATCGACCCAATCTGTCTTCACACTTCGGCCGTGTTAAAAAATTTTCCAGACGCACTCTGTGTGACGCGAGAAACAAGAGATTTCGAATATTTTGCATTTTTTCAAACTGGTTTTGCTGCTTCCCCTCTGATTATGCTAAACACGCTTAATGTTCCCGCCGCTCGTCATGTTTAATAGCAACTAATTACTTGTACTCCGTGTCACGGGCGGGTATAAGTGCCTAAATACTTAAGATAAGGCGATAGTGTCTCTCCGAACTCAAACAAGAAGGTATATCTTAACACTTAAGTAGTTGTGCGAACCTCATAAGCAGCATTCATGATGCTGTTTACTTTATGTAGTAACTTAAGTAGTAGCAAGTAATGTAAGTATGGAACGCATCAACTCTCCCTTCTCTCCGTTCTTTAAATCCCCTCGCTTTTCAATAAGATGAAATTACCAAGAGAGCAGAGAAAGGGAAGAGGAAGGAGAACCAAACTGTTAAATAGATAAATTTGTAATCAGCTTTCGGCGACAGTTCTGGTTAATTAACTCGAAATTATCGATTTTCCTTGCTTCAATCAAGTCCGCGCGCGGTTTCTAGGTAGATTGTAATTTGTAGAATCGGGAACAGCGAAAATTCAGTATCCCAGTATTTTAGTTTCCGCGGAATTGAACCTAATCAGCGACTCGATTGGCATTTGCTTCCATTTAGTCAATATTACGGAAAATGAAAACTACGAATTACTAAAGAGAGAGAGAAGAGAGACCCGTGTATAGACTGACTGAAATAGCACGTCGTCTTCCAGATGCTGCAATCGTCACCGGGGGATCGAGCGTCGCAAATAAGATCGAACATATGAGGTCAGAGTTCGCTCACGTTCTTAGTAGCTTTACCTCGCGATTGAGCGGCTTCGCCAGAGTGATGACGCCGGTGCGCGGATTGACGACGAAATGATCCGTGAGTTGTATCCCATATTTCACCGGCGATCCTTCGGGATCGTGGCCCTTCAGGACGAATACCTCCGTGCCGACCTTGGTCGATTCCGAGAGCGGCAGACCCGTGGGATATCCCCCGGCCTCCAGAATAGGCGGCTCGTTCACGTTGTTACCCGCTGGAACAACAAAGAAAGAAACGTTTGTTTTCGAGAGTGTTTGTTGCTAGTTGCTATTATATTGATCGCGCACACATGTCCGCGCGCGCGCGCGAAATCCCGCATACACGTGCGTGTGTGTGTGTGCGCGCGCGCGCGCGGTACACTTTAGCGAGTTTATTTATTCCTCTTGTTAACTCGCCCCCTTTGCGAGCAACGTGTAAGCCGCTCCCGGCTTGGCAAACGAAATGTCTGGGATGTTTCGCGAAACTCGCGTAATTCCTCCGAGAAGAATTTTTCTTTTTTCTTTTCTCGCAAAAATATGAAGCGGGTATACATGTGGTTGTTGAGTTAATATAAAATCTGATCAGAGAAGTTTCGAGCAACATACACACGCGAAACATATCGCGTGTGTTTATTCATTTTAAATTAAGTTTTATCCTCACGCGGAAATTTAAAATGAATAGGTATATACAACTGCAACGTGCGTCGGATACTCTCGTAATAAAACGATCTTGCGATAGACGCCAGATATTTATTTTATTTATCACACGAGGAAAACTCGCACGCAAGAGGACGAATGTACAACAAAAACATTGACAAACGAGCAAGAGACATCGAGGAAATTGAGAGCAATTTTTATTTTTGACGTGATGGACTCGACAAGTCGATCGATCGGTGACAGATTCGCCGACGACGAGAGCCCGGCCGCCATTGTGTTGTTGATCGATCGAGGTGATCAAGACACTACACGATCTAAGCAGATTGCGATTGATGTGTCCGCGGGAATCGATTTTTGCGCATCAATATCAATATCCGTTGATAATCAATTTCGCCGCGAAAATCCCAAGGAAAAGCCTTGCGGCGGCTTCTTTTTTTTTTTTTTTTACGCAACAGCGCGGAAATCCCAAATTCAGCGCGCGCGAGAAAGCTTCCGCGGTTTTTCTCATCGTCGTCCACATTGTCGCATCGTTCAAAGGCTACGCATAAAACGCGTAGAACTTGCTTCGTCAC